>JANSTT010019426.1:0-11496 GCA_026745375.1 Platyura marginata
AGCAATCCGCAGCACCAGATTTCCCATCCACTTTTAAAAAAAGGTTATAAGGTAATTCTATTAAAACTTAAAAAAAACATTGTAAGTGACGGCCGAGAGCCAGGTCATAATTACAAATTTAAAAGCCGATTTTTCGCATCCAGAAAAGCTTGAAAATTGAGCTATTGGCATTTCACGAAGATTTGAGTAATAACAAAAAGTTTTCTATGTGAAGTTTTAATATTTACCACCATTAGTTTATATATCGCAAAAATGATTTTTTTTTTAATTTAAAAAACACAAAAAAAACACTAGAAATGAAAAAAAAATCATTAAACAATGCTTAAGATAAAATTCTCCATTATTGATTAAGGAGGACTCATCTGTTTTCAAGCAGCAACCATTACTTCTACATACAATAGAGTATACCAGTCCTTAAAAATCCTTTGTTACATTGTAAAAAAAAATGAAAAAAAAAGAAAAAAAATTACCACTCTTAAGTGAATATCTGAACTTTCCAGTGGTAGACCTTCTTACAAGGACACATTTTCTCGTTCTTGATTTTTTTTTTCTGTACAAGTTCGATTTAATGTTTTCGACTTTTCGAATTCAGTTGATTTATAGTTGGCAATTAATTTATTAGTGCGGTTATTTTTTACAGTGTAGGTATATACATTTGTGTACAATGTACGTACATATATGCGGATGATACGAATAAATAAAATAATTTAGTATTTTATTAGTAATTCAAACAGTTTCTTTTGTTTTTCACATTATATGTATTTTTTCAATCCCTTCCCCACTTATCTTCTGTGTTTATTTTTGTTTGTCTGTATTATTTTAGTATTTATTTAAGGAAAATAACAATCTCGTTAAAAGCTTTGTAGGGTTCCGTCTGTAAGTGCAAAATAAACAAGAATATATAGATAAATATTTCAAATTTGCACACAGTTTAATGATAAGAAAATATGATGTGACTGTCTGCTTCTGTCATATTTATACATAATTTGGATGTACACTCATACACTCATGCATAATAATAATTATAATAATACATACATAATATGCATATCTACAAACATATACGAAGAAAAGAATAATAAGTTTGTTGGGCGCCAAATGTGTCTAACTGAAATCTATAAAGCTTTTATTTGACATGTAGAATTGTATGTAGATAATCAACTTATAGGGTAAACATTAAATATCTTGGTATAGAAGGTGTAAATACCGGAGATTATGCAAATATTTGTAACCAATAGCAAAATAAATTAGAACCGAACATGAAAAAACAAACAATTCCCAAACTCCCGCGCTATGTGCTTCCATTAAATTTCCCTATAACTCCGAGTACAGTAGGGTAACCCTCAAATGTTTTCTGTATTCATTAAGTTATTGACATATAACTTAATCCCTAATACATACAAAAAGCAATGGAAATTTGGGTCATGTAGTTGTGAAAATGTTCATTTTATACGTATAAATATGTATGCATGGATGTATGTATGCATGTATATATGGTAGTATTGGTTACTCTTATACAATGGCTATTCATAAGGTTTCTCTGGTGCGGTTTTAATGGCAAACTGCTGATAATGACTTGGTTATTGAACTTTTCAATTAGCCTCTGGATTTTAATAATTAGTAATTTTCAGATTAAATGTACATACATTGCCCGGGCACAAAAAGTAGGTGCAGACACAATGAACTGTGTGTTCAAATAACGGTAATCCATTCTATATAGAAGCTTTTGTGCTAGTTCAGTGATGCACGGAACAAGAACAAAAAAAAAAAAAAACAGCATTTTAATTACAGTGCCCTATTTTTAGTATACGAGAGAGAGAGGAGTATTAATGGAGCCAGAAATATATGTGGAGCAGCACTCAGAAGTTGTGATATATTTCCTGTACATAACTAAATACATATATATAGAGAATGTGTGTATACATATATAATATAGTATTTATGTATGTTTATAGTGGTACATAGAGAGGGAAACATGGGACTCTCGACACAAATATTTGTGAAATTAAGCCATTTTATAAATTCAATAGACGTGATGAGAATTATTTATTTATGATCACTTTTTTTTTTCTCCTGTGCACATATAGAAATTATATGGGGGTTGAGAGGGTGATATGGTGGTGGAAAAAAAAAATATTCTCGCATGAGATGATGTGCTTATTTGAATTTTTTATTAGATGCCAGGGGTGTTTATGTACTTTATTGGTGGATATATTGAAACTGTTTACAAAATTCAAAAAGGTTGTGAAAGCTTTTCTGGTACCCAAAAAAAAAAAAAAAAAATAAATAAAAATAAAAATGAGAGAAAGGAAAACAAAAATGAACGTTCCAACGCACCTAACGGGAGAAAAACATAAAAAATGTATAACTTTGGTACACAATTTCTGTAGAATTTATTGCTTTTTATGAATCCGGTTTATAGAAGTACATCGAATATAATAAGCAAATTTCCTACCGCTGCCGCGCCTTGTCAGAAGAATATTCTATTCAATGTATACTTACGTATGTATGTACAGTACAGTACATACCTACATTCTATATAGTAGATGAGTTGATAGAGTTCTGATGGGTGATGTCACAAACTTTAACATAGAAAGTGGATGTTATGATAATAAATGAGCCACCAATAAAACGAGTCAATTTGTCTGTGCTGACAAAGTTATTTTGGCAGTTTTTGCTAGATTTTCTATTACATGTAAGGGGAGGCAAAAATTATCACATATTATGATAATATCTTCAAACCATCAACGTTGAAGGTTGTTTGGGGTGGGTTTTTTTTTTGGGTTATCATTTAGATAGATCTGAGACAATTAAATTAAAAAAAAAAAATATTTAAATTTATTTATACATTAAAAAGAGCGAAACGACTCAAAACCCGACAATTATTTAATAGTTCAGTTAATCATCTGCCTAATAAAAGCTTCAGGCATATTTTATCTTTTTGATCGTCGGCATAGACTCAAAACGGGTTGCTTTCAGCTTTATTTGAATTTTCTTTTGAATATCAAGTGGTATGTGGTAGAGTGTAACATTTGACGTTTTGTGAGCAAATAATTACACACAAAGTGACTTATTTTAATGGTATTTGATGTATACTTAGGTTTTCCTTTATAACTTGAACCAACTGGCAACTATATATAATCTATGTAGGCATAGTCAGTGAATTTAATCTAAAATTTTCAATCAAATAATATAAAAATATGTTGTAAGTATCGATAGACATAATTAAGGAGTGAAAATTTTGTTTTTAAAAAGAGGTGACGATTTTTTTTTTTGGAGGTTAAAAAACTGAATATCAGAATAAAATCCAACGGAATTGACTAATTTTTTGCACATTTCGGTTTCATTTTGGAATCTAAATACTTTCTAAGATTTTTTTAGTGTTCCTTGCTTTATTTGTTTTTTTATTTTAGAAATAATATTAAGTTAACTGTTTTTTAGGCCAGGTAACTCCATAATGCCATCAATTGTTGACAGTCTGTTGAAAACCATCTTGAACTATATCCGCTTAATATCTTTTGTCAGTTTTTGAGCTTTTATTATGCAGACATAAGCATTAAGTAGTTCCACTTGAATTATGGATTTTGATCTGTCATGGGCATGGCTTTTATATTTATGTCTTGTGAAATCGTTGTTGGTTGAGTTTATGCCATGTCATATTTTATGAATTTAAAAAAATGAGGTAAACTTTCTGCAATTGCACATTTAGATTTTCTGGTTTAAGTAGAATTACAGAATTATACTTATATATATAAGAAGTATGTATATCATTTGTACATATGCATACCACCTTGTAATTATTCATATTTCCTATGCACGGATAACAATGCCTTATTTCATTGGTGAAGCTTAAATTGTATTTTACGTTAAAAATACTTATACTGTAAAATTGTAACATTTATAAGGTTATGGCTATAATCAAAATTATCATTAAGTCTCACAAGTTCTCAATTCAAGTTCTCATCAAAATATTAAAGAATTTCCCTCTAACGTTATCAATTTCATATGGAATGCAATATTACTAAAAATACTAAAAGACAACAAAAAAAAAACACACAAAAAGCTTCGAGCCAAAGTATGACCTAAATAATTTATACCAATTCACTCTGTGATAGCTTAGATATATGTAGAGACATTATATGTGTGTGTTATATGTATAGATTTAAGTTATTATAGACAAAAAGCTTATCCCTTGATAATTTTAGATTGTATATATATATATATATATATTTATATATATATAGGTATGTATATATACTGACTATGGCTATACAAATATATGTGACTATGATGGTGGTTAGAATGTGAACACAAAAACCTTGGAGTTGGGAGAAAGGTTTTTGTCTTTTTTTTTTTTTTTCGAAAAAATGAAGGAAGGAAAACAAAGTACAAAAATTAAACTGAAAAGGAAAACATGCCCCGAAGCTATGTATGGGGAGGTATGAAAAATTGTGATAAGAATAAAGCATTTCAGACAATAGCAATTGCACTGGGTTTGTGGTGTACGTATACACCGTTGTTTTGAATGTATAGGGACTTGAAAAAAAAAAAAATATGTTATGTCACTTCTATGGCTTAATCAAGGAGTAGTAGGTGTATCTGTATATATGTATAGCGAGATATGTAAATCAACATTTTTTATGTACAACTTTTCAGGTTTTTAAGAGTTGGTATATAAATAAACCATTCCGTTGAGGCGAAATACGTACGTACAGTAAGTAGGTACATAGATAAAAAGCTTAGCAAATATTTTTAGCAAAAATATTATTATTTAAAACAAGAGCGGCAATTAGGGATAGAATTTAATTTTATTGCTATAGATAGATTATATAGAGGAAGGAAAGCAAAAATAAATATATAGAATAAGATTATTAAGAAGATTAAAAACTTGGGTTTTGCGGTTTTTGGGAAGACTAATTTTAGAGAGAATATTAAGTCTTCAAAAAAATAAAAAAAAAATAAGATGAAAGCGAAAATTATTTAGATGCTTTCTATTTGTTGTTTCATGAGGTGAGGGTGAATATATTTTTTGCTTATAAGTATATAGCAAAATGGAGGCAAAATTTTGTGAAAATTTGTTATATGTTTGGTCATTGTTGGTTGATCTCTGGCTAATAAGTGGCAATATAGTTAGCTGTCATTTATTTGGGCTTGGATACTACTATATGTTAAAGTTGCTTTTCTTTTTTATTAAACATTTTCTTTTGGTCTACTTTTCCCAGAATTATTATTAAAGAATAGGAAAAGCCATAAGTATTGATCTCATCATCATCATTATTCATTCATTTATATATACATGGTGGTAATTAGAACAGCTGTTTTTTTATTATCATTTTTGTAATTTAGTCTAACTATATTTAATTACCGAGCTTAGCTGACGGCCAATTATGTATCTTTTTCGCTTTATTTGCAATTTTCTGTTCCGACCGTTACCGTTGCGAGAACAATTTGCTGCCATCGTATGGCAAAAGTCCTGCCTTCTATTAATGTGTATTTAGTGTAGTTATTGCCAGTTAAACCATTAAAGCTAGAGCTTTCAAGTATAGCTTTGGAATTAAGAAGTATACTTGCATATATGGACAAGCTTGATATAATTTTTGGTAAGAGATGAGTGGGAGATTTATTTTTTTCTTATTGTCTACCTAATTTTCTTGCATCATGAGAAACTTTATCGCTAAGTAAAGTTTCAGCTTCCTCTTAAAGCGTAGCTACCTTATGGAATACCCATCCCATAACTATATAAGTTAAATTATTCGTAAAAAGGCAAAGATACAGAGGAGGTTTGCCAGCATTTTAATATTTAATATTTCTTGTTCCGTATACTTTACTACAGCATTAGTACATACATACATACATATACATACATAGTACTAAAAATCGATCGAATATTCAACATGAAATGTCTACATTATGATTAATAAAATATTTATTCGCGCCAAGTGTGCTGTTATGAGTATAAACGAGAGTCCCAGCGTAGAACATATTCTGGGTGACGTTTGGAACCTAATAATGAATTTGAATTTTCATATACAGTAAGGTCCATTTTGGGGGAGAAACTTAAAATTTTTTTTTTTCTCCATTCACATATCACATACTTAAAGTGATTGATGTGGGGACTATTTATTAAACGATATATGTAATGTAAGAAAAAAAAATGATTTATGCCATATATTTTTTTTTTGTTAGAAAATTGTACGAGTTCTTGTGATATATGGGAACATATTTTATTGATAGCTTTTACGACTACATCCATTTAAATCAAGGTTTGTAGGACTTTTTTTTTTTATTTTTAGGCCAAATCGAATAAAATATTAACCGAAAAAATTTGTTGTTTTATTGTTATCTTGAAGGGTTTAGATCGTTAGAATGTTATTAGGGTAAATTTTGGATAAACTATAGTGCTTTTCTGTATTTTTATGTCTGCATGGGGTAATTTGTTTTTATTTTATTATTCACACAAAAATTGTATTTATTGTAAATTTCAATGTGTAGGACAGTGTGGCGTGTAGAACGTAACCGGTAATTAAACTTCCTATACTTTTGGAAAATTTGATTAGCGAAATATGTTGAATTATTATTATCGGACATATTTTTAGTTTAGTTTTTCGTCCATCTTAAAATAAAAATAACCATTCAGTTTTTTCCGTTCTTCGCACACTTTGTAGGGCTACACCCCAATGATAACAATGTTCCTAATAGGTCATCCATATAAGTATTAAACGGGCTGAATTTTCTTTAAAATTGATTCTTTGACTTGAATGGTTGTTTGGCAAAATTTATTTTCTTAAAGAAAAGAAAAAAAAAAAAGAAATTTGAATAATACGCAACAAATTTGTATTCTCCATCAGATTCTAACAAGGCAGACAATACATTTTTTTTTTATTCTGAAATAATATTATAGTTAATTAATTGAATAAAAAGTCTTTTCTATAGGGTTTCATATTCAAGGTAGCATGTAATCGTAATCCTCATAATCAATGACTACATGGCAAAAGGATAGGGTGTATTAATGATGCCATTTAATACCTATACAGTCGAAGCGTACACAAAAAAAAAAAAAAAAAAAACTTCTGAAAATACATTTTCCGATTTTATACATAAAGAAAGTATTATCGAAAGCTTTTCATTCACGAAAGAATGCCAAATAAGATATCTCAATTGCTGAACATAATAATAGGAACACGGATATGTTTGTAAGTATGCATGTATAGGTATGTACGCCATTTCTCAGTACAAATGAACCATTCATTTCTAACGAACACTATGTAGGAACTGTATATAATTACAATTAGCAATGTTGCATGAGAATATATAGGGGGGGGGGAGGAGAGGGGGGTAGTGGTGTTTTTGCCACTCTTATAATAAATGAATTCATGATGAATGATGATGGTTATACTTTGGACATATTGTAACTGTATCTTATTACCACTTCAAAACGACGACGGTCTAATAATATCAATTATTTTTGACATTGAAATGGCTGACATATTTAAACTTTAAGAGTTTGCACCTCATTAAAATTCAAATTAGATATTTCATTTACTATACTCGTAATATGTGGTGTGGTACTATATTAGTTATGTTTAAATATGAACTATGGGGTTATAATTTTCTATTTCATTAGGAACATTATTATTTTATAGCCTCAGAGAGTTTCCATATACTTACATATATATATATATATATATAATATAGGGGATTGCATTGTAGTTAAACCTTTTGAAAGATAGCGCACTTAGAAAATGACAAACAAAACACATGAGACGTAAAGTTTATTAAATTTATATGTGCACATAAAATAGTTGGTTACTCTATTTGTGTAGAGCTTTTCGAAATAAAAAGGGTGCCAGGGGAAAACGACGTTGCTTCCACACATAGAAGAATTGTAAGAAAATATGGTCAATATAATTGTGGTATGTAGGGTCATTCTCTATATATGGTGTTAACGACCGTTTTATAAATCTTGTGGGTGGATTTTGTTCATTTACAATACAATAATTTAAACCAAGGCTTTATTTATTTAATGTGTCCTTTTTCACATTTTAAATAAATGGACATTAACATTTTCTAACAATCTCAATTGTTTTTTTTTTTGAAATGGCGTTTCTAATTGATGCTCTAATATAATCGTGTTACCTACATAAATAATAAAAAATCTTAAAATCATCCTTTATCTTACCTTTTAGCATCAATTGTGATTATTATTCCGAAAAGGATAATTATATAATATATAATTTATTTAGGATACGAGAAGTTATTTTGTCCTTTATAGAACTGTAACATTAGGATTAATTATCTAATTTCGCATTGATGACAAAGATTCGTATTTACCCAATCTATTGGAATTAATATTAAGTGAATAATTAGAATTAAGCAGATTGTTTTCTTTTTATTTTATCTCTATCTCTCTCTCTCTCTCCCCGAATAAATGGTTAGTTTATTTATAATTCAATTGTGATAAGTATATACTTACCGTTCTACCATTATCAAAAAACATAAACATAAAACTCTATTAATAAAATATAAAGCTTAATTGGAGCAAGAAAAGGTATAGTGAGGTATAAAATCATATTTTAATAAAATAATAATTACTGACTTTACAACCAATTATTTGGTTTGACCTGTTTATTGGGTTTCATAATTGATTTTTCCACTCCCATAGTAAGTCATTTGATTTATTCTTAATTAGGCGTAATTAATTTATTCATTCTAAATTGTGGATAGAATGTATATTTATTATATAAACGAAATTTTAATTAGGTGTTTTCAGATATACCTTTTTCACGCCACTGTTCAAATCATAAGATTTATTTTCTGATTTTTACAATAAACTTTAAAATAAATTTTTTTAATAAAGACGGCCATGGAATTATTTATTATTGTAAGTAGAGGATTATGCCGGTTATATGTACACAAAACCATACATCTAATCTCTAATGTACTAATCAGCAAAGATAAGGAAAATCTTTACTTAAAGAGCTTACAGTGAATTTTCGATTCTCTGGTGATAAGTCCATAATAAATAAAATCTAATCGATATTTTATGAAAATCTTTTTGATCTTCTCGTAAATTATCGAATGAAAGTCTAAAAATGAGATTCTTTGTAAATTCTCCACATTGAAAAATTCGGTAGCGAAAAACACAATAATTTTGCGAATCCAATTTTTTTTAAAGGTCGAATGTTTTTTTGTTACCAGGCTACGACAGTCTCTAAGATTTATTCCAAAATTGTGCCAATATTATAATTGCTAAGTTATACTTTAAAAATGTATGAAATTACCCAAAAGCAAAGGCCAAATGTCAAGTAAAGAAGATTTGGCACTTACTTTCTTTTAATTCAATATTAATTTTGCTTATTTTAAAGATTCTTTTTTGTTTTGTTAGAATTCATAGTACACCATCTTCAGATTCTCATAGATATTTTTTGTGTTTTAATTCATTCATTCATTTTTCATAAATTTAATGTAGCAAAAAATCTTCAGTTTTTTAAGGGTTATCTTTTTAATGTATCTAACTTCTATATGCAATCTTTTGATGGAATTTAATGAATACATTATATGTATAGAATTATTCTATGTAAGTATAGATTTTTATTATTTTTTTTTTTTTGGCAAACATATTTCCATGTAAATAAATAATCTTCCAGTAATTTACAAAAAGTATCTACATCAAGAAAATTGAGTTAAACCTCAAGTAGGCATCTTTTATTCTTTGCCAGATGGTAGATGGAGATTTTCTTTACTTTTTTTTTTTAATTTTTGAGGTAGGTATGTATGTATATTATAATTTGTGATAGCAGCCCTATTCATTTTGTTGATTGATCGCATGGAATTCTTTCTTGGTCTTATCAGTTTTTAAATTTCTTTATACTTTAATATTTCTTATTTTAGGGTCGTGCACGCGCAGATACGAAAAATATTAATTATGATTAAATTCAGCAAATTTTCATATCTATATTTCCGTTTTAAATAAAATAAAAAAAAAATATTTAACGGCTACGTTATAAACAAAATTAAACAAACTTTCTATGTTCACATAATTAGTATTCGACTGGGGTACTTTAGAGCAATAAAAAAAGAGGCGTAAAGTAAAAATAAACCTAACAAACCAAATTAACTTAAAAAAACCTGGACCATATAACCACATTTTGTGTGTATATCTATCTATATAATATGAGTTGGGGGTATATTGTTTTTCTGGCAAAAAATAAACCGTTTATATAGTATGTACATAACACAGATCAATATTATATAATATAAAAATGGAGGGTCTGACATATACCTTTTTTTTTTTTTTGCTTTTCTCTGAAGCCAATAAACTGAATCGAAACCGTGTAATTCTGTTTACCTTACGCTTCAAGATAACAAGAAAATATTGATGTCGTTCAAGTTACTGGCTATATAACTTCTTGTTTTTCCTCCATACATATAGAGTCAGCCAGTCAAAAATGGTACCTACCTACCTACCTCTACTTACCAAGTAAAAGTAAAAGCACAAGAAATAAATGAGAAAATGAAATGTTATATTTTTCAATCAGATTAAATTAAATCTTTCTGTCACTAACACAAGAAATATTTAAGAAAAAAAAAAGAAAAGATTACCTATAGGTTGGTATATACTTAGAAAATAAATTTAATTTTGAATTTGTGTACCTACCTGTTCGACATAAATATGTTGAAGAAGAAAAAAAAAATTTTATAAAAATCTTCTCAAAAGATAATAAATAATCTTAATGGAAACTATTGTTCGTGATACGCCAGAGAACATAAGCCGGTACTGACATAGTTAATCGCAAGATAAGAAAATTAAAAATGTTGAGCAGAAATTAAAAAAAAAAAAAAAAAAATTTGGACTGTACTATTTTTCATAAATCTGGATATTTTAAATGATCTCTAATCGTGGCCTTGCAGTTCAAAATCTACTCGAGTTAGTTTTTTTTTATCGAGTGTAAGAGGTACTTTAGGTGTTAAATTATCCAAATTGGTACAGGAATGATCTTTAAATGTTAGCAAACCACAGAAATGATATCTTGAAATCATCGTCCTTGAAGTTCAACTTCAATTAATCCATAATTAATGAAAAGTCTAAAAAAATATGAACTGGCTAATATGCTCCTGTTGGGTAATAGGGAAAAGATGATAATTGATGTAGGTATAGGTATCTATCTAACGCTAACCTCATTATCGAAAAGGAGCAGAAAACAAAAACGAAAAACAAAATACTCAGTCACCTTCCCATTCTACCATTTTTTTATTTATTTTTTTTTTTTCGTTTTCAGTTTATTAAAAAAAATAAATTATCCAGTAATTTCAGCAAAAACTTATTTTATGGCAGATACAAGAACGTATAACAAAACAAAATTAATTTTTTTTTCTACCGCCTTATACAATCTCTACATCTTTGTGCTACATAAAAACCAGAAGAGGAAAAATTTGTTTGGAATTTTCTTTCAAGACGCCTATACAACAACACACTATATATAATACATACATACT
>JANSTT010019427.1:0-11492 GCA_026745375.1 Platyura marginata
GGAGTTATATATATATATATATATATATATATATATATATATATATCTATTTAATCTATGTAATACTATGTAATATAAACTCTATGTAATACTAAACATATATATGTTTACAATAGTACACTATATATACATATATCTATAGTATAGTAAATTAATTAGTTTATTGTTACATATTATCACTTACAGTACAGCATATACATACATATCTACTACATATTGTCGAATAATAATAAACTGTAGTGGAGTTGTGTATTAGATAATATTCCTAATATACAATTTCAAACAAAGTCTTAATCATAAATAACTAACTAACTAACTAACTAGCTAGACTAGAGGAATATAGCGTTACATCTCCATCAAAGAACACTAAATTCAATGGTACTCATATTAATGAGTTTCTCGTATATATTTTCATTGTGTTTAACATACCCAATATATAGGAGTTGAATATTTTCTAGTATAGTACCAAACTCCCCCATTCAAAAAGGGGTTGTGAACACTGAACAATGATAATAAATTTTGTACATATGTACATAAGTGGGCATCAGTAAATGTTTTTTTATTTTTTTTTTATTTTTATAGATATGTCACAAGTAGTATCTGTGTTTTTTATGTATGTATATGTACACAACAAGGACGAAGCATGCATTTTTTTGTAGAAGCACAAAATATGTATAGTATAGTATTCTATCATGTAGCTAAGGATCCGCCACTGTCGATTAATATAATTTTTTTAATTCAGGAGCATATTAACATTTAAAATTTTAAGCACTCCTTCCGTTATATGTTAATTTTATTGACTTTATCGGGGACTCCTGCTACATGTATAAATAATTGACCGACGGAGCTCACTTTCTACCAAGCGATCATAATTTAAAGTATGTATTGTAGTTCTATTCTAGGTTTTGCGACAGGAACACCGTCAAAGTTCTGATGTCAGTAATGTTCTTAATATCGTTAAAAAAACTAAACGATTTCTCTGTGTGGATGTAAAGGGTTAGAATGGGTTACTTGCGTCTACGTTCTAGCGTATTCATTTTGCTCTTCCAATAAATGGTGCTAAATGTATCTCTAATTACGAAGATTTATACATTTAAATGTTGCTCTTGTTTTTGACTTAATATACTTTTTCTTCCTTTTGTCTTTGTCCCTTTTTCCTCCTCTATTCCTTATTTTATTCAGTCGAAAAATTGAAATTGCAAAGATCGTAATTTCTTGTATCCAATATCTTTGATAATAATAAAATATAAATTTGTCAAATATTATCGCGCAATAATTGATCGCAATTTAATATTGCACAATATCATCTTCAACCATCAACTAAAACACACAAACTGCACAGGACAGGATCAAATAGTAAAAAAAAATATACTAATCCACAAACTAGATACAAACTCGTGAATATTTTTCTCAAAAAAAACAAAAAAACAAAAACCTTGCCGCTAATCAGATAAAACTCGCTACTTAATAAAAGTAAACAAAAGAATCACTCAGAAAACAAATTATGTTACTTCGTTTCATAATTTAATATCACAATATAAGAGTCACGAAAATAATTTGTTCACACTGGCTTGAATACCTTGCTCATTCAATTATGAAAAAGTCAATAATTTAGCTTAAGAGGGATTAAAACTCAGGATTAAAATCTTGATTTTAATTACGAAACAAGGTACTCGTATATTATGATCAAAATTAATTACAACGATAAGAGTGTTTTCTCCTTTATATGAACTTATTGAATATTGAATTGTATATAAGGACGAAAGGATTTTCCTATAGAGAAAATAGAATAAAAAGGGGTGGTTTTTCTTTTTTAGCTTTGGTGAAATTGTTGAACTTTGTGAAAGTAAATCATAATGACATGAAAATGAACTAGATTGAATCAATGATATACATAAATGGAATTCAAGTTAACGCAATACCAATGTGGGTAATTAGAAAATATTGACTTAATGACGTTGGACAAATTTTTATTTAAGTAGAAATCGTAATTATAAAAAAATATCTGAACATTAATTAGTTAATTAAAAAAAAAAATTGTTTTTGAATCTGAGAAATAATTTAAATGAATTAGTTTATTGCCAATGTAAATAATTATCCTATATTGTCCAATTCCAGGTTCCAGCTGAATCAAAATCTTCTTCGATAGTTTAAAACTTAAATATTTTAGGTAGATTTTGTTATTAAAAGGTCTATTCTACGTAATGAATGCTAATAATCTAAAGAACAAAAATCTTAAGAAAATTAAGAGAGCATTTAAGATCCGTTCTCTTATTCGATATTCTATTTATTAGTGCTCTTGATCAATCTCACCACGTAGAGGTAAATTTATAAATTGTAAATTGAAGATGGTAAATTTGAATTTTTTGAGATTGTGTTCGTGTAAATAAATGTAAGCAATATTACGGATAAAGGTCATTATTTACAACCAATCATTAATTCATTTCAAAAGGAATACTGGTTCTATGGTCGTACGGCCTCAACATATCAATTACATATTTTGTAGTCTTCTTGTCAACCCTTCAATTTTTGTGCGTAAAAAGACGCGATTTATTGAAACAAAACACTATACAAAAAAGTCAAGTTGACACCTTTTAGAACTTTTAAGACTTTTAAGATCGGCAAAAAAGTGGATTTTGAGTTATTAGCGCTGTTGAGTTAAGACCCACGTTTTGGGATACGATTTTCAGTGTCGCGCTCTTAAGGCGAGTTAAGATTAAAATAGCCGCTATTAGAGTCTTAACTTTTGCGTAGAATAGGTCTGTTCATATTGAACAATAAAATAAAAAGTAGGATCACGGTACCAGTGGCTCAACAACAATTTTTAGCCGCCGCTTACTCATTAAAACGTAAATAGCGACAATAATTCATTTCTCTGCCGTCATACTAATTTATATTCATACAATAGGGTTCAACTGTAGAATAGAGTTTTCAACAATTATATTTTTTGAGATATATTTCACGCTAGGGAAAAAATTGTAGAAAAAGTCGACAACTACGAATACAACTCAATACTGGAAGACGCTAAGTGAATTATTTCAAAAGAATTAGAAGATAAGAGAGGATATTAATTCCACTTTCCAGCTGCAGTTAAATGTATTTTTCAATATACGAGTATTGCGTATGTATATGTATCTGGAAAAAAAATCTTAACCCTAAAGCGCAAAACGGAGTCCGTTGGACTCCGCAGAGCAAGAAAAAACCTACAAGTTTTAAAGGAAAAACTTTTTCAACCGGAGTTTTTTTACTATTTTTGAATTTTTTAAGTTTTATAGAAAGAAAAAAAAATGTATTCATCTTTTTTTCTCAACAAATGTATACTTACTCTTGCGTTTTTTGTTATAAAAAAAATTTGCGCTTTAGGGTTAATGAAGAAAAAAAGTTGAAAACCACAATTGTATCATTTTACGAGAACTCAGTAATAACAACAACAACAAAAATCTATAATGCCAATAATTGTATCTTACAATTTATTATAAAATACAAAATGGCTAACTTATTTTATAATTATAGTTACAATAAAATTATAATAAAGAAATTTCCTCTATATAGGTATTAACCTCATTTTCATCTGTTCGATTTCAATTATCTTAAGAACTATCTTCACACGCCAGCGAGCAAAATATTTTTCAATTCGAATTTTCAAGAGACTCATTTTATTAATTAAATTTTAATTGTTAGCCGTAAAATAAATGTAGATCAATTGAATTTTCCAGAAAATATGTAAGTAAATTCCATACTCATAAATAGAAGCGATAATACAATCGGTTGAGTAAATAATAGACAAGACACAAAAAAAAAATCTAACGAAAATAAGATTTTATCAAATCTGTGTAATGAAGTCACGTTTTGTATCGTTCTATAATACAATATCCTTTTATCATTGACATTTTTAGTAGAATTGTGAAGTAGGATAATGTATTGTCTTTTTACCCGCATGAGAACGGCTATATAGGCTCCGGAAAAGGAGGGTTCTGTTTTTAACACATCTTTATCTATTTTATATTTCAATGCGTTTTTCTGGATAGTCCGTGTAGAGAGTTGAGTATATTTTTTTAATATTTTTTTTTTTTTTTAGGATTATAGCGACCGCAGTCAAATTAGTTGGATTTGATTAGGATATTATAAGTCGTATTAAGTCGGATTAAGTCAGATGATTGTTATACTATAGCAACAGTGGGTATGTGGAAAACTTCTCTTTTATTTTACTATTAATCTTTTTAACCTTCGCATGGACAGTAAAAACTGACACTATTATGGACAGTATTTACCCTGGTAAATAAAGTAAGATTTCATGTAATTTGTGCGTATTACTTGATATCTGTATCTATAATATGTATGTATGTATAATTGTATAATATCTCTCATTCAGCTCCGGTGCACGGTATACGAAAGTTTCACCTTAGGAACTAATGTTTACAAGCGATTGTGGTAGCTATAGTATGACATAACGTTAACTACTAACTACAACTTAATTCACTCCTTAAAATTTTGAACTTTTTTAATACTTAAGATATGATTTTTAAACTTTGTATTTTTATATTATTTTAAATTTCCAGCATTTTTTACCAAATAAAATTTTTGGAAAAAGTTAACCCTTTCATGTTCAAAATGTATGGATTTTTAAAAAAAAAATTATTTGGCAAAAAAAGCTACAAATTTAAAATAATTTAAAAATACAAAGTTTCAAAATCATATCTTCAGTATTAAAAAGGTTCAAAATTGTGTCACTTTTTAAAAAACTGCCGAAAAACGGCCAAAATGTCCGGTGAACATCCAATTTTTTTCCATTCTATAAGAGTAATACACTTAAAGAAGTGTGTTATAAGACAACATTCGTAATAAATCGTTAAATTTCAAAAACGAAGTAATTTATTACTTCGATTTGAGAATTTTTAAATCTTTATCATGATTTTTTTTTCTTTATTGATATTATTACAAACATTTTATTAAAAATGAATAACAATTTTATAAAATTATAAATTTTTTTAAATTTAATTTATTAATTAATTAATCTATTAGTTCGTATCTATTTCTGGTTGTCTGAAATCACAGCACCACAAAAGCTTACAGTCGAATTTCATGTTCGATTTACAACCGAGCCAAACAAATAAGTTTTCATTCATAATTACTACGATTATACTCCAATACTCCAACCCAGATTCCCTTTTAAGTTGATTATTAGTAATCCATACCGCTACAATTAATTTAATTTTATATTTTTTTTTAAGTAACTACTCTTTCTCTAAGGCTCCAGATTAACTAAACAATAAATCACGCATGAATTATGAACCAGTAAAAAAAAATCTTTCAATGCGATAAAAAGGACATCAACGATCAAAAATATTCTGATTCTGTCAAGTCAGAAATATCAGAAATACTTGTATATATAAAAAATAGTATTGAAAAAAAAAACATGTTGCGTCATTTGTGCTTATGCGTGAAAAGGTTAAGTGAGTCGACGCGTTAAACTTTAAAATTGATTAAGCCTATGGAGTACAACAAAAAGCACAGATATACGTACGTGTATCTTCGCTAATTTTCGCCAATATTTTTACACTTCTTACAAACCGCAACTATTAAGCAGTTTCGTGTTACTCCATGTTTAATATGTAAAGTTTATGTCACAATTTTCAGCTAATTACGATATTGTCATAAATTTGATATAAAATTTGAAAATAAAACAACAACAAAATACTTTACAACTTAAAAATAATAAGTAAATAATACTAAATAATTATCAGTGACAAGACGATATTGGCCAAGAAATGACCAAGACAATAAATAAATAAATATATACTAAATAATATAACATAGAATTGATATCAAATTTGTTATTGTTAAAAGAAAACAAATGAAAAGAAAAGAAAAGAAAAGAATTAAAAACAATTCAATGGTAGGTAGGGAATAAAAACTATATAAATCCTGGTAATAAGAAAGGATTTAAATTGTAATTGTTTGTCGAAAAAAAAGACAAACAGGAAAACTTTTATTATTTTACTACACACTCAAACAGCAGTTTCCAATAAAAATGTCTCCACGTAACAAATAAAAGAAACGACGACAACGAAATGAAACTCCATTAAAAACATATTAAAGTTACGGAGAAACTCCCATAAAAGCGTTCTGTGGTGCGGGTGGGTACGCGCGGTGCGGTTTTATTCAATGATTTAATTAGAAAACTTTTTTTTTTTTTCTATATTTTCGAAAATTAAATAAAATGCAAATTGAAAAAGTATTTCGGATAATACGGGATAGCAAAGTCGTATATATGTATATATATATAGTATATATAATTATGTATACAAAAACGTATATATACATAAGAAAATCTCTGTTCATCCCTGGAAATACCATCAACATCACCATCGATGGAAGGGAGAATGCTGCCGTCTACCACAGGCAAATTTTTTTAATTTCTATTTAACACACAAAATCCGGTGGATTTTAATTAAAACGTTAATTGTGTTGTGCAAATTAAAGGGTTCGCGTTTATGTCGCAAATTTCATTCTTTTTTTTTTTTTTCGTTCCTGTTTTTTAATTTATGCAAATTAAAGAGTAATTTTGTATGGTTCGCTGACATTATGACAGGAGTTTATTATCGAATTGGAAAAAGGGTGTTAACAAATTATAGAGCACCGGAGACTTTTTATTATTATATATACAATATCATTGTTGAACGTATATAGACGTCAAATAAATATAAATTTGTTAATTAAAAGTATTGACCTGTATTTTTATAATTTTTTCTCTTTACTTCCGTTTGTATTTTGTATCCAATATAATAGAGGCGTTATGATTCTGGATATTATTATTTAAAACAATAAACAATGTCATCAATTTACAATTTAATCACAAACAATTTTGGTTCACCAACTTCTTAATACATCCCAAAAATCTCTGTTTGTTAAGGACATTTTTTTAAACATGACTTTTATACATATCCTGTTTTTTTTTTTGCAACCACTGAAGAATTTCTTATTTTCTTATATAACCGACATGTACGCACACACAATAACACTAATTTTGACAATACACAAATTTAACTAAATTTTACAAACGAGCCCAGGCGCTCCTCTCAAGGATCCACATATGAACAATATACATACAAGTATATCCTTCTTTGATTGTCAATAGGTATATTATTTTACATATTGTATGGGATATATTCAGATTTTATATATACAGACAGCAATCATGTGTAACACAATCAAAATTTTGTGTATATAAAAAAAATCGTCGCCAAACCCCGTTGTTCACGTACACACAAATATGTGCAAAAAGTCCGAACGTCAAATAGAGACTAAAATACTTGATTTTTGGAAAAGAGAATTTTCAGTTTTTGGCGCAGCCGGAGCATTTTCAATTTACTAGATTATGTGCTCTGTAAAACTCTACAGAATGAATATCACCAGGGATGATGATGATAGATGGGATAGAGATTGTGTACGGTGGGGTAAAATTTCCTATTCATCCTTTATGTTTGATATTGTTTTCTCGTTCTATCTATCTACCCTTCATACCGTTCATACTTTGGAGAGCTTTAAACCAAAGTAAAGCAATGTTTTCATTCAGTAAATGTAACTTAATACATATATCTGTCTCATATATGGAAAAGGAAAAATTTGTTGAGAGCTTTCCTTTATATAATAGAAGAGCTTTAAATACGAAATATCTATTCGGAGGAAAACAACATGATGAACAAAACTCAATGGATACTCTACAGTCTACAAAGAGAAAATACGGAAGGAGAATAAAGTTAACCATTATAATGTGCGTAACAATCGAGAATCAGTGAGAAAGAGAGTGAGAGGGGAGAAAAACAATTTGAATTCATTGAGCTGTCATAAACATAAGTTTTAGTTTTCCTTTTTTCTTGGAATTTACGTTCGCTGGTATAATCAGCTCGTTTTGTTTTTCCTTCATGAAAAGCTTTCAAAAGGATTAGTGTTTTTGTTCGTAGAGTAGTGGATTCATTGTTATTGGATTGTTTGTTTTCGATAGAATGTGTAAAATAAATTGTATCTCTGACTATAGATATGTTATATGTATGCTTGTATGTATATTGTGTATGCATAGAATTTAGGGTTTCTTTGATAAAGTCCTTAAATATAAATACACACAAATACGAGTCTAAATGAAGGCTCGAAAAAGATTTTGGTATATAATTAATTTATGTATTGTCAAAAGACATTGAGTGGGTTATGCCATTGAGTGACAGTCGAGCAATTATATGATGGAACAAACAAGCTTTTTCGCAATTGTTTGTATAATTTTGTAATTTAGTTCTGGTGTCAGATAACATTTATTTATCCGACCAACAGTACCTACTCAGTTTCGCATTCAAACATCTTAAGAAGATTGTCTTATTTTCCGTCAATAGCCTATCATTCGGCTGTAATATAATATTTACGACAGTTGTAGCCAATCAAATGTTTATGGCGGATTATATTTAATAAATTTAATATTCCTGTTGCCCTCAAATTATATTGAAAATCCATATTTTGATTACATTACTTCAGTTATGATTCCAAGATCATCACTAATATTGATTTACAGTTATCATCGAAATTATCCTCTGCGATCTAGCCAATCAAATGTTTATGGCGGATTATATTTAATAAATTTAATATTCCTGTTGCCCTCAAATTATATTGAAATACCATATTTAGATTACATTACTTCAGTTATGATTCCAAGATCATCACTAATATTGATTTACAGTTATCATCGAAATTATCCTCTGCGATCTAATGATTTCAAGTATAGTCTAAACCACCTAGGCTAAGTTTCTTCGGAGTTGAAACCGGAATCTGTTGCGCTCCAAAGGCAAATACTTAAACGCACTATGTCACTTCGTCCCAATGCAGGCCACTTTTAGATCTCACTTTTATAATAATATCTTCGGCTACAGATTAATTTTTTTATTTAGTCAATTAAACGATATTTAACGGAATAAATTACCATTTTACATTTAACGAGGGTCAAATCCCTTTATGTAGATACATACATATAAGTACTTATGACTGTAATTTTTAGAGTAAATTGAATGATTCATCCCACAGCTACAGCTACAAATTCAAATTTGCTTTTTGTTATGTCTCTATTTCCCATCATAATCCTAATATCTATACGACGATATTTACTGTTTATTTTGCAGGATCAATTTTTAAAAAATGTATAAAAGCTCTGGTGAGGACATAATTCGTGAGCACAATTTAGCGAAAAATAAATTGTAAAATATGAAAGGGAATATTTGAATAAAACAACCAATTAAAATTATTATTTGACTATTTAACAACATTTTAATTCATCAGTTATAAAAATTTTGTAAATCTCTATTTTAAAATAATAATTACGTGATATTTTTACCACTCTAAAGTAATTATTTCTATAAAACTCTATTTGTAGCTTAACCAGAGTAAGCTTTATGTCGCTGAAACTTTAATTTAAAAATTCTTTTTGTCAGTGTATTTATTCTACAACTAGGAAGCAAAAAAAAAATAAAAATAAAAATCCATTCGTTTTCAATACTAATACACAACAGAGTAACAACAACAACAACAATAAAAATGCAGACAAAACAACCAACAAAATAAAATCAAAACCAAAATGGAATTAATTACAAAACACATTCAAATTCAGTTGTACGAGAAGTAGATCCCGAAGACCGATAACTTCATTTCCGTTTTGGGTACGCCTGTGTTTATTTGTGTTCTCTGGTAAACAAAACATTTTAATTTCACCAGTTATAGGTTAATTAGGTTTTTGCCTTTAAATGAAATTCCATGAAAAAGAGTGCAAAAAGTTTACTTTCAAATACCTATACCTAGTACCTACTCTATATATGGTTAGGTTGAGATGAGACTATGGAAAATATTTTAATAATTTATTTTTACGGGGTTTATACAAAATAAGGTTTGTTAGGAATAACCACAAAGTTTACCTAAAATAGGTATAGGTTAGATAGATACATATGGATGTATACCTATAGAAAGACATAGGTATTTTGGAACCGATATACATACATAAGTACTAAATACCAACACAGACAACATATAAATTCAAATAGAGAGAAGATTAATAGCGACACATTCTAAAAAAGTTTTCAGTTTCCTTTGAAATAAATCTTATTAACCATCTCTTAGCAACCCCCAAAATTTTCATTATAATTACAACGTTTGATCTTCGTATCACTCAATCAATTGTTTTTAATTAATAATTAAACTTTTCAAAATTCTAAATATTAATTGCATAATATCATACTCCAGCAAAGAAGTTTCTATATAAAATGAAGATGTTGAAGTTTGTATATAATGTATATGGATAATCAAATATTATTTTAATAATATTAATATTAGAGAGAAGCAGTTTACCCAAGTATTATACAGAATATGTAGTAGATTAATTATTAAAAAGTATAAGAGATACACAGTACCTACAAATACATACATATGTAATTATGTATGTATGTAATACTTGTACTTAATATAAAATAAGCATAGAAAATTCCACGACAAAATCCCTTAGCAGAAAAGTCCCTAAGACAAAAGCTTACTTAAATACTTTAGGCCTTAATCTTCTAGGACTCGAACAAAGTCCTAAAAAACGAAATTTCAAAGAAGACAAAAAAAATCCTTTGTTAAAATTCCACTGAACATGCATATTCGCCAGATTTTATCCAAGAGTATGTATTTTGTTTGTCTTATCCCTAAATCGCAAAACAGAGTCCGTTGGACTCCGTTGAGCAAGAAAAAACCTATAATTTTGAAACGGAAAACTTTTTCAACCGGAGTCTTTTTACTATTTTTAAGTTTTATAGAAAGAAAAAAAAAATTAATTAAACGGCCGACTAGGGGGATGAAACATGAAGTGTTTTTCTCTGGTACGTTGATTTGAATCTGAGGCCGTGTAGTTGGATTGCACTTAAAAACAGTCTTAATAATGACATTATCTCTAAAAATGGCAATGCTTAAAAAAAGCGTTGAAACTGCGAGCATTTGTAAGGTTTCCGCGAAAAGAACACCTTACTTCGTTCTACAAAAAAGAGCTCGTCATGTCATAATAAATAAGATAAATGTATAAAAAGGAATGTCTCAGAGGCCTAAGGAAGTTCGAATGCTCTAGGGCGCCCGGCCTCTCTCACACTAAACTAAAACTAAAACTTTTGGACAGGAGCCTTGTTATTGGTTATTATTCGACATCTTCTACTACATTCTAAATCTGATTATTATTCTACATCTACGCATAAAGCGCTTTTACTTGATCGTTGAGCTTTTGTCAATTTTGTCCTGGAACAACAACGTCACATGTGAACCATTTCTTTCTTTAGCTACTAATTAATTCCATTACAGAAAAAAAATGCCGTCACACCTCCTACCACTGAATTTATAACAGGTGATTATGGTATATACATATATACAGGGTGCGCCATCTAGACAGGGCCTATTGAAATGTTGAATAACTCCGCCATTTTTCAGCCGATTTTGAC
>JANSTT010019428.1:0-11491 GCA_026745375.1 Platyura marginata
ATTCATAAACATAAAACAAGTACGTCATTTTATTTTCATATTTTTTGACATTACTCAAGTGTTTGCAGCGGTACCAAAAAAAAAAAAAATCGGTCGATCGTAACACCAAACTTGGTCTACGATTCCTACGAAAACGCACCTAATATAGACCACGAGATCTACATATATATCGTTAAATTCGTACAAGCCTCAGCCTTAGTTGGCATGTAATTTCGAGGCTAAATTCCAATAGCCTGATTTTAAAAAATTCTTTTACTAATATGACATTTTTGGAAATTAGTTTTCAATAGAAATTTCTCATCATGTCGATGTACGGTCGGCTAAATATTTTTTTCTGATAGATATTCGAAGCAGATAAGTGGAAAAATAGTCCTCCAAAAACAATGGTTCAGTAGTTTAGGACATATGATTTTTTTAAGGAACTCTTATCGAAAATCTACTGGGATGTGTAAAGTAAAAATTGGGAAAATCTGAACAAAAATTTTTTTTTCAGAATTCCATAGATTTGATCTTAAAATTAATAATTGTAACGTTTTCAATTGACTTATGGACATTTCAAGTGATTTGTATAGAATTTCACATGAATTTTTAATAATTTTTGATTTACAAAATGAAAACTTATTTAAAGAAATTCGAAATAAATAATAAAGATGAAATAGACCCAGACATATACATATATATCGTTGGATTTAAGGGGCATTATATTTATTTCAATCAATATCTAATTAAATCGATCCAAAAATCTTTACACAATAAATTCTATTTGACACATATGTTGAGGCAGTCAATTTTTTCCTTTGTATTCCATCTTTATCAATACATATTACTAAAACCATATGCTTTACGACTTATTTCTTAGACCGAAAAATCCTTTTTTTTATAAAAAAAAAAAAACAACAAAATTATCTGATAAACCCAAGATAATTGCAAACTAAGCCATCAAATCGCAATATACCTTACCCAATTGATACACAAAACGGATTCAATATAATAAAAAATTGTTACTCTTTATAATGTGGCGATAATGCTACAGCCTTAGAAGCCATTATTGTTCTGTTGGGCAGCGTCTCCTTTTTTTTAACGAGTTTTTTAATCGATTTCGAGATCGATATAGTTTTATATTGAAATCCCTTGTGAACCATAAAATTTATTGTTTTAAAACTCATGTGCGGAAAAACTTTTTTTTTTCAATATAAAACACTGAGCTTTGCTGTGCAATATTTATTGCATGGTTTCTAATTCCCATAACTGTTTTTCTATTTAAATCAGACATAATGGAAATTTTTTTTTTAATTTAGTTGGATTTTTTTTCTAGTGTTTTTGTATGTGGAAAATAAAAGTTTTGAATTTAATGGCGGTGCTGTTCATAATATTAAATTTAGTAAGATAAAGGAAAAATTTATTTGAAGAATTTTTAGCGAACATTAAAAAACACACTACCTACCTACATGTACTTAATAAGTTCTTTGAGATCGATTAAGCTAGGATTATTTTATCTATTATTGTCACATACTGAAATGTTACTCTCTCGATTTAATTTCTGGCCATGGCCGACCTTTTTTAAATTTAGCGTTTAGTAATATTTAGACTCTATTCTTATGTCTAGAGCTAAATATAAATATTTTATTCCATTTTCTTCAGAAGATAGGTCTTCTTCTTTTTGTGGCGATACCTATCTTCCAATCTACCAATTAGCACAATTGTGCCATTTTGTTACCACTGAATATGCATTTATCTCATTGATATGACGACATCTTCTTTGTGTGTGCGGAAATACAGCACTTGAGGTGTTTTTCCTGGAAACTTACAAATGCTCGTCATTTCACTAGGTACTCTCTAAGCACTATCATTCTAAGAAAATGCAATTTCTAAACTATTTTTTAGTTCAATCCAGCCGCCCGGCCACAGATTAAAGTCAACACACCATAGAAAAACATTTTTCTTGTTTCAAAACCCTGTCGAACTTGAACCCGGGACCTCCCGCTCCAAAAGGCAACCATTCAATCCACTGAGCCATTTGGTCGGTCTTCATCTTCGTATAGTAATCGAGGGTTTATATTCAAAACTGTCTATCTGAAATTTTGACCAAAAAGGAATTATTAATGGCAAACTCTTCACTGACCACAACTACATACATGATATTAATTTCGAACTAAAAAATCGATTCTAACACTAATTTTTTATCATTTTTGATATTTGTCTATCTAATTACGACGTTTATTTGTAAATAGTAATCCAATAGTATCCATCTACTATAAATTCTAAACGATTTGTTTGCATTTACTATTCCATACTTGAGTTTTACAATTACATAATTAACTTGTTTTTTCGCTCTCCTGAAAAATTGTGTTTTTTGCAGATAGACAGTATTGAATATAAGCTTTCGATATCTTTTCGTTCATAGGATTACAGCTTGGAACGATGCTCATAAATAATAATGCCAGTCCCTTACCGATATCAAAGATTTTCTAGTTTTTAGATGGTTTTAATTAGACGCTCTCTACATATTTGGAAGTGTAGTAGTAGGGACATGGAAACACTTAATATGGTATGGTGTGACTCTTTCTTTTTCAATCATTTTAAACCCCTGAAACAGCCATGACTGTGTTGAAATCGGATACGAAGTTTAGTCATATTAAATTTTTGATAAATGGAAATTTTAATCGTATGCTCAAAAGTTGACAGCAATCAATAAAAAAAAATACTAAAATAATGAACAATGAACTGAAAGGAATGACACGGATTGATCCCTTTGACATATAAAAACTTTCTATAGGAGTGTTTACTTCTCAATCGTTTCCGAGTTAGAAAAATATTTCTGATCAATAAGTACTAAAATTCATGTTATAATATGTCAAGTAGAAAATGTCTAGTGAACATTACTCGGTTGTATTATTTGATAGGCTTAAAAAAGAAAAACTTGAATTTCTATCTATTGCTAATTTAGGAGTGTTTAATTGTCAATCGTTTCTGAGTTAGAAAAATATTTCTGATCAATAAGTACTAAAATTCATGTTATAATATGTCAAGTAGAAAATGTCTAGTGAACATTACTCGGTTGTATTATTTGATAGGCTTAAAAAAGAAAAACTTGAATTTCTATCTATTGCTAATTTAGGAGTGTTTAATTGTCAATCGTTTCTGAGTTAGAAATATATTTATGATCAATATGTACTAAAATTCATTGAAGTAGAAAATGTGTAGTGAACATTACTCGGTTGTATCATTTTAAAAAAGAAAAACTTGTGTTTCTATCTATTGCTAATTTAGTTTGTGAGAAAATAAATTAGTTCCACATAATTTTCTCATGATATACCTATGTATGTACATGTACAAGTACATATTAAATATATCTTATTACACACATAATGAGATACATACATCTTTGAATTTTATAATCAGTCCTCAGGCTCTGATACACACCCAACAAAATATCACATAACTATCTAGGCATAGTCGGTATATAGTTACTTAAAACAGATTATTATATATATATATATATATGTGAAACTTAAAATAAACTTGAAATTCACCAGTTTTCGTATTATCTTCATTGTTGCCAAAGTAAAACTACCCACCCTAATATTAGTCTATAAAACCTAAACTAACTGAAGTGATTCACTAAATCAAATAACGGTTTTCGGTAAGGTATACTGAAATAGTAGTAAATGCCATACCGACCGTATACATATATGTATATTATGACTTATGTATGTGATAAATATATATGTAAAAGGTTTCGGAAAGTGTGTTTATCTAAAATGTCTTCGTATATGTATATGTAGTAATAGAATGGAGCTTTAAGCATCCTTGACAGATGAGATTTTTTTCTCAAAATTATCGACGATAAATATATAATAACGATAAAAACGTTAACTCTTATTTTGGAAAGTATTTTTTTCATCCCTCTCCTTCATCTATCGATTGTTGTTGTTGTTTTTGTTGTTGGAAACCGTTAAGTTTGTTTTGGTTCATTAATTTTATCTGATGGCCATCAATCTTTTCTGCAGGGATAAATTTGAATAATGCAGATTTCTCATATTTTAGTAACTTGACAAATTTATTGTTCAATTCAGAATGTGATGAAATGTTGTAACTATTATTTATGAATGAAAAATATTGCCAGTTCATAATTTCACTATGTAAACACCGTGTATGTGGATTTTTTTTTTCTTTTTCCAATGTTATATCAAATATTATTTAGATTTAGAGATGGTAAAAGTTAATCTATTTTTGTCGTCCCATATAAAAAAAAGTTTCACCCATAAAAAAAAAAACCCGTTAAAAAATAATTTATCAGTTACCAATTGATTGACATTTCCCATTTTTTCGCTTTCAAACCATATTAAATGAAAAAAAAAAAGAAGAAGACGAAGAAAATGCGAAATCACTTCTTACATCTCGAACTTGAAAGTTTCAATCAACTTTTCACATTCTGGAAAATTTTTAAATAAAAACTTATCACCACACAATTCTCTATATGCCCAAGCCCATATATACGAGTATACAGCCACCACCTATACAATAGAATAGCAATAGCAATTTATCACTCTTTGTTAGAATTGAGTGACCGGGATAATCGATTAGGTTTAGCATGGATATAAAATAGTTTATATATGTATATGTGTACTTATGTATGTAGTAATGTTCGTGTAGCTTTGTGTATTAATAAATAAACTATTATTAAATAAAATTATTCGTTTGGGGCTCAAGTGGCGTACAATGAATATTAATTACATATTTAGTATTAGTATTTGAATTAAATTAGTATTACTTAGCGTAAATTGTTAATAGTTAAACTATTTTTTTTTATTTTATCCAAAATTATGTAAAAATTAATTTCCAAACTATTTTAATAAATACATTTTTTTCGATTTTCTAGCAAATTATTGAGAAAATCAACTCTAAACTTTGCATTGAAAAATTACGCGATGACCAACTCCAATACCCTGAATCAACCATTTTTTTCTTTTTAACATCGAATCGAATCGAATTTTCAGTCGATTCTGATATACTAATATCGACTGAAAAATCTATTTTTGTCATTTAACGAGATTGTTTTTTTTTTTTGCTTTGCTATTTCGGGACCCCAAGCTATCAATAGTTTTGACTTGAATATTTTTCTACATTCTTTTATAGATAAAAATTCCTCAGATTTTCGGATAATTACTATTTTTAATTATTTTTCAATTATTACCACCCCTGCCTCCGGATTCTGGTTCATTATTACTACGGTCATATGAGCGACTACTATTTATTAACAAATAGCAGTCACTAATATGAGATATGACTGTAGTCATAAAGAACCAGAATCCAGGGGCTGGATGATTGGATTTATAAAATAAACAGGTGCGGCTTCATTTAGGATGATTGGTGACTGTCGCTTTATTAAAAGTCATTTCATGTCAGGTGACAAAAAGTAACAAAATATAGGTGACACCAAAATAGGTGTCACTTTCGTAATTTTGTGTTGTAATTTTTTGTTTGTTTTTTAAACAAGAAAAATTATCACATTTGAACACAAAAAAATTTAAGTTATTAGGAAGTAGCTTACTTACTTTAAGTATGCAATACATAAACTTATTTAGTCAATCATGACGATATTATTAGTTGAAGGCTAAGCTATTATAATTAATTGATTTAATAAATAAATGACAAATTCAAATTATTTAAGCGATGCCGCGGTCTACATATTTGCAAATGATTGGTCCAATACCGATTGCCAAATTGAATGGAATGACGTTTGATGTTTTTTTTAAATACCTACTTACATATAATTTGGTAGTTCGAATCCATTTTTTAATCACTCACATAGTCACATACAATAATAACTTTAATTAATCAACATTAATTAATTCAATAAACTCACAAATAGAAAATAAAAACAAAAAAAACCCGACTGAAAACAATTATTTTGACATTTCGACGTCATTTTTATATACCGTGAAGTTAGATGAGTTTACATTCTTGACATGTTCAAAATGATCAACATCATATATGAACAGTCACTTTAAAATGATCACTATTGAAAGTTACTAAAGTTAGAGTCACCAATCACCTTACATGAAATCGTATCCTATCTTCATAATAAAATAGAGGTTTTTTATTGAGTAAGTACAGGCATCCCTCGAGTTACGCAGTTAATTGGTTCCGTGTAAGTCAAAATCGCGTTAGTCGAGACTCAGGATTTGTGCAAACTACAAACTCCGCGTAACTGGAAACCGCTTAACTTGAAGTTAGAAAGAAAGACATACAAAAGAGAAGGTTTCGTTCCAAGTGCAAATACATATGTCGGTACAAATTATCCAAGAAATTGGGTTGTTTTATTTTTTTAGTCTCATGGGCTGAAATAGATTTCAAAAGGTTGTGAAATGTGTATAAACATATTTTTTGTAATCACACACTTTCACTGTCAGTATCACTATGCAGTATGTACATTGTACATATATCTAAATATTGTGAAATACCTTTTATCGTTTTTTATGTAAAAAGATTCATCTACAATCAAAAATTTTCTTTAAAACTCAAGTACCGCGTAACTCGAGGGAAACCTGTATGTATATACCTAAATAAGTATAGATTTTTTTCTTATATTAACAACGAAATGGTAACTTAATCTAAGAATCATTAAACCAACAACAAAAAAACATTACAATCTCAAACGATTATGTTAAATATTTCTCCTATTAATCTTGTTACTTATATAAAGCCCATCAGCTAGGGTTACTATTACTAGACGTACTCTTTAAAGAGTGCAAGTACTCTTTTTGAGGGTCTTCTCTTTTTTACTCTTTTTATTTTTCCGAAATACTATAAATAGTACTCTTTTAATAAATTTTGCAGATAGTCATTAATTTTTTTAATTTCTTGTTTTAAAATTTTAAAAAAAGTCCACATTAGTTAAAAAAATTCGTTTTATCGATTATTATGTTTTGAATATTGAAATTTGTACGATGTTTCCCAATTTAATGATATGATGAATAGTAATTATGGTTATCTCGGCTAATTTGCTGTTCGTGTTGAAGTGGCAAAGCGTGAAAATTATTGATCCCATCATTTTAATGAAAGAAACCAAAAAAAAACTTTGATGAAAGAAAGCGAAAAAAAACCAAACATCTTTCGGCAGTTTTTTAAAAAGTGGCACAATTTTGAACTTTCTTAATATTAAAGATATGGTTTTGAAGCTTTGTATTTTTATATTATTTTAAATTTGCAATATTTTTTGCCAATTAAATTTTTTGGAAAAAGTTAACCCCTTAGAGATCCATACAATTTGAACATGTAAGGTGCCTCACCAAATCTTTTTTCGGTGTCTTTCAATAATGAGTTTATTTTGACATACTATAACATCAAAATTGTTCTTTTCGTTGCCTTTTTTGTAATGTAAAACTTGTAACTGAGTAGGTATACTGTAGAATATTTAGTCTCGTAGACGTCACAAAAAAAACCAATTTCGACTTTTCTAATAGGGTTTATTTCTGTACTCTTTTTGTACTCCTTTTTATTACGATTTATAAAAAAATATACTCTTTTGCTGAAATGAAATATGGCAACCCTACCATTAGCCATATTTCATAATTTCATTTTGATAATTGTGACACCCACAATCCACATACATATGTACTTATATGTATGTGTGGGAGGTAAAATTTTAAATTCTGTTACAAAATGTATTAAATTAATTTACTGTATGAGAATGGCATAAAATTGTATTTTTGTACCAACATTTTAACTTCATACATAGTCAAATTAAATATTCAATTCCACATAGCCATTATATCCTATCCTATATGAACCTCTCTATTAGTTATACATATAACCAACTAACCATAATCCAGCAAACATACCTATCCTATGTAGATACTTAGATTTTAATGAAATTCTCCAATTCTCCGACATACATATGTAGGTATGTACCCAAAGTACCCAATCGCTTTAATTGGTTTTATAGACAAAACAAACAAAACAAAACAAAAATTGTATGAAAAGAAAAAAATTCGTACGAAAAACAAGATTTTTATCGATACCAAAACAATAATACCTCCAATTAGGTTTTTTTAAAATTAGTGCCCTAGGACTCTTACAAGCAGTTACATAAAAATATATTGTTTTACTGCATGTTCTTTTTTTTGTAGAACACGATACGAACAAATTTATGGTACATTCGATTGATCACACCAATACATAAATTTCCAACAACACCGTACTTTTTGATGAAGTGAGTGTAGATTTTTTATATTAATAGTGAAGTGATTTTGAATTTGTGTAAATTTCCCTTATATAATCTAAAGAAGAATTGACTTTCATTAGGAGTGCGTCGACAGTTTTGTTACCGAGAAAAAAGCAGTACAGAATAGTATGTAATGGAGGTGTTCATAAATTTCATTTGGAGAAAGGTGTGGAAGGGTATGGGAAGAGTGGGGGAAGGGTGAGGAAAGGCGGAAAATAGTGAGGCTATGTGGGGAAGAGTGGGGCTACTGTGGGGAATGGCGGGGAAGAGCGAGGAAGGGCGGGGATGAGTAAGTCTAGTGTATGGAATGGCGGGGGAGGGCGGGGGAGAGTAGGGAAAGGCGGGGAAGAGGGAGAAGGGGAAGAAGAGAGGAGGAGGGAAAGAGTGAGGAAGAGCGGAAAAGAGTGGGAAAAATAGAGTGGAGAAGAGTGTGGAAAGAAGAGGGAGAGTAGGGGAAGGGTGGGAAAGAGTGGGTAAGGGGCAAAAATTGTTGGGTAAGATTGGGTATGGGTGGGGAAGAGTAGGGGAAGAATGGCCAAGGGGGGGATGGTGGGAAAGGAAGGGAAAAGGTGGAAAAGGGAGGAGAATGGTAGTGAAAGGGTGGGAAAATGAGATAATGAGATAAAAGGGTGGTGAAGAGTGGGGCAGTGGTGGGGAAAAGTAGAATAAGGGTGGCAAAGGGTCATGAAGTGTGGGGAAAGGCTAGGGGCGGGGTAGTTTAATATGAAAGCCGTGTTAGCTTTACTTACCAGCCTTTTTCTTAAAAAAATACACCGACTGCATGTTCATATTTTACACACCTTCCCATTAAATAATTTTTAGCTTTTAAACAATAAAAATGGAAAACTTATAGATTTATGTAAAATGAAGAAGAAGATAGAACAAAAAGAAAAATCGAAAAACTTTATGCATTTCACAGAGTGTTAAACTTTCCGACGAATTGCTAGACACATTTTAATGCCTTTCATACTTCTGTTATATATACATAGGACTAAATACCTACTTAGTTGTTCTCATTAAAATTTGAATACTAAAGAGAGACGATAGAACTATGTAATAGGTAATGAATAAGGATTATTCTAATAGTTATTATTATACAGCTGGAAAAACTTATTGCAACGGTGTAAAATTGAAATTAAAAAATTAATGTCACAAACTAATAAGCATGACAAAGTTTTTAATGGTTTTTTCGTTCCAAATTGTAATTAAGTTTGTCTGGGAAAATTTTGGAAATTCATCTATGCTTAATTTTCATTTGTGCTTAATTTTGTGAAATCATGAAATAAAAATAGAAAAGGGTCAGTGAAATTTAGAAAACAAATTTTATTGGATTTTTAGCATGGAGTTATGATGAAATTTAATTTTTTTAAAAAAAAAGAACAAAAACTTCGTGGTTGACATTGAGTTAAACTCGGAACATACTCCACTCCAGTCAAGAGAATAATCGTTTTTGCAACAATACATTTTCTCTAATTGTCTTACTACACTACATTTATTACATTTTTATCCAAATACATACATACAGATGGTATAGTATATATATACATAAATATTAAATGTTGGTATTTGTCTCTAATAATAATCCCCATATTATATGTGATATGTTCAACACTGAATATATTAATGTTCTTCAGAGTGAATGTTATCTAATTGAGTGCTATATTACCTGTTTGCCTACTATGTATGTACATATGTATATATGTATTGTGTACCTGCCTTTGTTTAATCTAATTACGCATTCATAAAACAAATTCAAATCATAAAATAGAGCCGACACGGTACTATTAATAATGTCATATTTATATGAATGTCATAAATTACGTGAGAGCTTCTTTATGCCCATTCCCGCCACAGTATAATACCCCCAATGATGGTACGTAAACGTACTATAAACCGTACAAATAATAATAATAATAATAGCAACAACAACAACAACAAAAGAAAAAAAAAAAGAAAAAAAAAGAGTAAAGCGACGGTTGTCTGTTTGTCGCTCCATCACATTGGAAATGGATTGTAGGTAAGGTAATTAGAATTTGCCTATTCATGCACATGGCAAAAGATTGTTCATTGTGATTTTTATATGTAGCACACGCACTCACGCATCAATCCACTTCGGATGAAAATTATTATTTGGAAAAATTAATATGGAAGGATGGTTACAAAACGAAGACGCCAAAACGCGTGACAGGATATAAATAAATTAGATAGGCGCGGTTTGTGTGTACTCATCGTAAACACTCTGTGTGTTCTGTATATATATATGTGTGTGTGTGTGTTTTGTGCTCAAAAGTAAAACCAAAAACTAAAACATCATACTCGGGTCGGGATGATATACATATCTCATATCTCATATTTTATGTTTGCCTAATGTTGTGTGTGACGCGTGGTATGAATAATAATTAGTAATCGGGAGCTTGAAACAAAAGAGTTATAATGGTGGTTCAGGCAAAGTGACAATAATTATAGTCAAAAATAGGTTTATGACTGACATTGCCATATGGAATGTTTAGCATAGTCATTTGACCCCAAGTGGCATCGTTGAACTTGAGTTTAAGTATAGGTTTTCGTAGGGTTACTTTTTTTCTTTCGTTCTTTCTTTTTATGGCTGATGAAGATCGCATTTCTTTTATCTATTTTTAATGATCGGAAGATATTATTTAGCTGTGTGTCTGCTTATATTTAGACAAAATAACACTTAATATAAATATAGGCACATAACGAATTGTTATTAATGCACACGAAGCGAGTAATAATTTCTTTAAATTAATGTATATGACAAGATGGAACACTTTTATGGCTTTCTTTGTGCAAATGGAAAAATATTTTACATTGACGATCATAAAATTAATTTATTAGAATCGCCTACTCTTGGATTTCTCTTAGAATAAATTTTCATCATCACCATTGAGTAGAGTTAATGAATCTGAATTAATGACGTACCTCAATAATTATTATAGGGTAAATCAAGAATCGACATTGATACAATTGAATTGAAATCTTACTGAATTTCAATTTTATAAATTCTGACAAATTTCAAGTTAAGTCATAATTTCTCTTTTTATTGAATGTTGCCTCATCTTTCTTTTTTCTGAGATAAAATTCCCCAATCAAATGTAGTGAAGAACACTGTTAAATATTGGTAAAGTTCCCTCATTACAGGGGCGGATCTCAGAAGGGAGGGGGTGGTAAAGGGTGTAATTACCCCCCCCCCCCAAGAGTTTTCAATAACTAAAATAATTTATTAGAAGACAATGGTTGCAT
>JANSTT010019429.1:0-11490 GCA_026745375.1 Platyura marginata
TTAATTATAAAGTTAACAATTTATAAATAATATATGTATAACACAATATCAGTAGCGTCTCTGAGAGGGACGTTACAACCACCAATCTCAAACTCCAAAAACTACTTATGGTTGTTATGCCATATGAATTAAAAAACATACAACCAACTAAATAATCGTCTATAACTCTACATATATTGAACAAACAACAGATATGTTGACTCTAATTCTATACCGCCTTTACATATGCAAACAAAGTTTCTGTTATGTTATACATACATGTATGTATGTATAAACAACCCAACCATAAATTATGAAAATATACCAGTAAGCACAAAAAAGGGTTACAAACATAACGGCGATCTATTATTTTCAACGAAAGCGAAATATTTATTTATGATTGTAATTACGGTATCCTTGAAAATAAACCAATATAAATAACAATAATTTAAAACTGTAACTGTACCTACCTACATACATACATACATACATATAAAGATACATAACAGGAATTTTTAAATGGTTTTTTTAAAGGATATACATAATGTATGTACATATATATGTTAAATTCGGCATAATGTTTTTTGCTATTATCTTTTGTTAAATAAATTCTTTGAGTATAACAAATGTGGTGGGTTGTTTGAGTTGCACTATTTTTTTAAATCTCCTTTTATAGTGGCTTGGTTCTTGGGTCAAATCTGACCAAATTGGTTACGGTAACAATATGACAATAAATTAACATCATTCTGGTGCAATATGAGTATAATCCGTGCGGGGGTCTTCGAAATATATACCCCATTTTCTGTTTGCAACCTATAGCTACGCAAGAAATCTACGTTTTGGAAGTCCCTGCAGGGGGATTTTGTCAGGTGGGAAATTTTGTCCATTAAAAGAAAATTTGTCAATAGGGATTTTATCCGGTTGTTTTGACAGTTTTAAAAAAAAATGTATTTCTTCCAGTTTGTTTTTCTTAGATGGAAAAAAGGCATCCAATATCGAAATTTTGATCTAGGCTGTGTGCTATAAAATTGAGCAGATGTGTAGAGCCAGTGTTATTTTCGGAGACATTTTTCTAATTTATTATGTAATATGCTATTTTCAACAGTGCGGGAAATATCTAGTTTCGACTTCTGTGTTGCATTGTTTGCGATTTATTTTGTAATTTGCGCTGAAACATACACTGCATCCCTTGTGATAATTTTGAATTTTTCTCTTCTTTTTCATCTAGTATAATTGAACAACATTAAAAAAGGCAAATATTTCGTTACAAAAACACAACTTTATTATAAAATTCATTCAAGCTGTTAAGTAATAACATCCAATTAGCAAGAAATAATTGTTGAATTTCAATATGTTTACCTTTATTTAAAATGACATCATTTAATCTGTGAAAAAAATGCATTATTCACACTCCGTGAGTGAGTTTACGTAATTTTAATCCATCCAGTCACAAGATGTTTTTTAGAGCTTCCAAACTATTAATTTTTTTTAGCAAATCTTCGCCTCCAAGATACTACAAACGCTGAAGACTATTGGATTAAGGTTAGGCGAATTCGCCGTTCGTTTGATGCTGGATATGCAACTTAGAACATTTGTTACTAAGGATTCTTGTGTTCGCGGTGTCAAATAAGCTGGCGCTGAGTCTTGTTGGAATTCGGATCTGAAATGTAATGTAATTACGTACTAACGTATAAAACCTTTATATTAACATGACGTTTGTTACAGTTTAATTCCTTTACCCTGTAAATAGAATACGATTCATTAAAAACCCTAAAATTGATAGATCATGGAAATTTTAGGTCTATGAATGAAATCTTCATTTTTATTTAATTGTTGTCATATTCATTTTTTCTACATTCCGACTATTTTTCGATCTATCAAAATTAGTTTCACGATCTATAGTCTATACTTCTAGTATCTATAGAAGTATAGACTATAGATCGTGAAACTAATTTGATAATGAATAATGATAATGATAGAGAAAGATAGTCTCGAAAACGTCGTATAAATACATATATAATTTACATGTAATATACATAACTATACCTTATCAAATCAAAATAATATGCTGATATGGAAATATTTTAAATCAACCTTAACCGAAACGTTTTGTAAATACCGTCTTATCATTTAATACTTTATAGGCATAAAGAACATTTTATAATTGTATTTTTCACGTAACAATTATATTTTTATTGATTTCCTGGTTAAAAAAATGAATTATGTATTTTGATGACGTATATATACAATACATCGATCAAACTGTTTTCATTTGTGTGATTTCAATATGAATTGATATTTTAAAATAATAATATGAAAAAGAGAAAAACAAAATCGAGGTTAAACCAATTTAGTTTTGATGTTTTTGTAGAAGTTACACGAGGTAAATGTAAATAGGCATGACACACTTCAAAAAATAAATAAATTTTGGAAAATTAGATATTTATTAAAATTGCTTCTCATCACCTTTATACCTACATTCATATGTATGTATATATGGAAAATTATCATTTAAATTATAAGTGTCTATCTTTTAAAAGAATATTAGATATCATCCATACGCATTATAACAGCAATTTTATTTATAATCAATTTTGGAGATATTTACCTTAATCATTTTACTTAAAAATTATCTTCAAATTTATTCTAGAAAAAAACACAAAATAAAGGAATTTTTAAATCCAGCTAGTCATGCGCATTCAATTCATATTTGAAAAAAAAACACAAATATGTATACATATAGGTACATATATTTATAAACCGACAAAATTGATCTCATATTATAAATAATTTTAGTCAACGTTGAATTACATTTTATAGAAAAATTCCAATTCCTTTCAGGTTTAACCTGATTTGCAATTAAAAATTTATTGTTACTTAACATCTCTATATCTATATATTTATTGCATTTTAGAAAATATAGTTTGCATCATGTACAATATTAATTAATAAACTCATGGCATATTGTAATATATGTATATATGTATGTATGTACATTGTACATATGCACTTACATACTTTCATACAAAGTTTTATCTAATCTGAATAATGTTTAAAATTATCCATGGCAAATTAAAACTTGCTTTCAATTAAGACTTTGAATTGGTTCTTGATTGAAAAATTACAAAAACAATTTAATGTCATGATTAAGATCTTCTGGTAATGAATTTATTTTTAATTATATACAGCAAATCAAAAATTTAAAAATATCCTTCTTAGATTGCACGCAACATCAAAAATGGTTTTATAAGTGAATTTAAAAAAATTACATAAGTATAAATAATTACATATGTATATATGTATCTTATAAATTTATAACATACATACATATACATATGTATGTAGGTAGATATAAGTAGGTAAGCATGTTGGTTCATATTGCGTGTTGGATATTTTATAATCAAAAGATGTAGGTAATACGGCAAAAATCTAAGTTTTAGAGGTGAACATATATAGGGGAAGGTGGAGCAACATTGGGTAGTTAAGGTTTGAGGATAAAAAAAACCTTTTTTTTTAAATTTTCATTTTATTAATTATTTTATTTAATTTCTTTGGTAAGTTTTTTTTTAGTTTTTTTTATTAATTCGAAAATATTATATAAAACAAAAGAGTAAATTTTTTTTTAAAAAAATAATACATTCACCCTTGCCTTGCCCCATGAGTGGGAAAACATAGGTATCTCACTTATTTCAATTATAATGATCGGCGATATTTGGTTGACGATTGGTATAAATAACTGATCTTGTTGTCAATAATCGGTTTTTTTATATAAGAGAAGATTCAATTTTTTAGTTTCTTACCCCAACGGGGCCTGTTAAATAAAATTACAAATTTTCCAAGAAAAACGAAAAACTAGAATTATATAAAACAACTCATCTTATAGCTAGATTAAGTGTGCGTTACCAATATATATTTTTAAATTTTCACTGGAATTTTTTATACATTTATCACACGATACTACTCAGATAGTAAATTGAACAAATAATAATCAAATTATTTGTTTTAATGTTAAAACACAAATTCTGTTTTTAACTGAAAGTGATACGAGTCAGTTACCGAACGAGCATAAGCTATACCGATTAGCTCGTTCGGTGGCGAGATATTATGGGTATCCCCTATTGCCGCACTTTCCTCTATATGGTTCAAATTATGGATCTCATTAAGCCAAGGAAAGGGCTTAGTCAACTTTAGGCGTATATATATATATAATCTGGCAATTTTTTTTACCTCTCTACAATTTTCTTTAATTTATCAATTTAATTTTAGTTATACTCTTATACTCGTAGTTGCAATGACGATAAACTAAAACCGAAGTAATTAAAGTTCACTTAAATAATAGGTAAAGTTGAATGATAAGTGAAGTTGTTTTATTACAACAGAAAAAAGGCTGCTAAGTAAAGCTAATGCGGTTTCCGTACAAAACTACGCCGCACCTACCCTTCCCCATATTTCCCCAACTTTCGCTTTTCCAAAATTGGTCCACCCTAAAATTACTATACTGGTCCGCACTAATCCTCCAATACTAAAAATGGAAAAATTTTGGATCACTCTAAAATTATTATTCACACAATATACATACTTCCTACATATACACCAATCCCAATGTCCATCTTATCAAAAAAAAAGTAAAAATTAACTTACAATTCGTGAAAAAAACACGAAAAAAAATTTCATATTTCATATACAGTACAGAAGCAAAAGTTGTACCTATACCGCGACACGTTTCAAATTTTTCTTTATAGTGCTTTTAATTAAATTAAATATCAATGGTTTATTTTACAGAAAGTTGGATCGGCCTTTAATGTTAAATATTTTTAAGTGTTACTACTTCATCTTACAACTAATAATTAAAAATTATTTAATTAGTACACGTATGTGTTCCAACTAACCCCAGACTGGGGTAAGGTGCAGCACATTACGGGGTGTGTTGAAACGTAGAAAAAAAGGATAGTGAACTCAAGGGTTTAATTAAAATAATATAATAGAATAATAAAAAATTTAAAATTATAACAAAAAACTTAAGAAGTTAATTCAAATAATTTCAGTCAGTAGGTACTTTATGTTTGTATGAGATTATGTTTAAAAAATTATTCCTCATCTGCCGAATCACAATTGAGGCACTTATAGTATTTATCACTTTTTGCGCATGCAACGAACTGTGGCCAGCCCCTACATGATTTGCGTTGGACCCAATCAACTTGGCTAGCTTTCGTATATTTCTCACAGCATATCGAACAGAAATATTCGTCGTCATCTAATGAACTATCATTTTCTTATTACTTAGCTGTTATGTATGAAAATATTAAAAACATTTTATAAAAAAAAAATAGAAAAATAGATAAAACAAGATGAATTGTATTATTGTTTCTCATTTTGATAATATTTCATTAAAACTATACATTTCTACCATTAATTAAAACTGTAAAATTAAAAACTTAAATTAAAAATACCTATAAAATAGATAAAACCAGTAAAGAACGAAAAATTGGCTACACCGATTATACCCTTATGAGTACTTGTTTCTTATTTACAACTTTTTCTGCTTCTATTTTGTCTGTACAATAAATATAATTGGGTAAATTAAACACAAATGATTAAAAACCCTAGAAATGACATACAATTAATTACAGCGCCATAACGGTATTTCGTGGAACTTTTTAGTCTACAAATGAAATCTTCATTTTTTTATTCTCTATCATTTTTGTTATATTCTTTTTTTCTGTAATCTAAATATTTTCGATATGATTAAAAACCCTATATGATTAAAAACCCTAGAAATTCAATAAAATTAATTGCAGCGCCATAACGCTAGGTTGTACAACGTTTTGGTCTATGAATAAAATCTTCATTTTTGTATTCCCTATAATTATTGTCATATTCATTTTTTCTACATTTCGACTACCTTTCGAGTAAATAAATGGTATATATCAAAATTAGGTGAACACTGTAGCCTTCCCTATTTTTTGTATGATTTGGTCAAAAAACAATAGAGATCTTACCCTAGGACTACATAATAAACTTTCAAAATTTCAGCTTTCTAGCTTCAACCGTTTGGCCGGAATTTTGATCACGGACAGACGGACAGACGGACAGACGGACGGACGGACGGACATGCATATTTCGATTTAGAATTTCACGAGAAAGACAATGGTGTTGAAACTTTTTTTCTACGATGAGTATTAGGGGGCGTTACAAACTCCGTACCAAATTTATAATATCCTTGATTAACATCATACGGGTGTAGATAGGCTGCTAAGTAAAGTTAACACGAATTCCGTACTAAACTACCCCACCCCTACCCAATCCACACACTTCCTGTGCTTCGCCACTCTTTTCCTACTCTTCCTCACTCTTGCACACTCTTCCCCACCCTTCCCCCAATCTTTCCCACGAAAAAACGAAACAACAAAAACAACGTGTTTTTCCAAAAATTTGTATGGGAGGTGGTCGAAGGAGTGAGGGAATTTTGCCTATTTATAATCCCAAGTAACAATTTTTTACTGAGTTTTACTGAAATCGGTTGAAACAAGGTAAAAAATTTAGTTAATTTTTCCGGATTATCACCGAAAATGGGGAATGATGTCCATAGACATTTCAGGAATTTTTACCATAATTTTTATCATAATTCAACCGAATATTATATAAAAAATAACTGAAATTTAAGACATTTATGTTAAAATAGGGCTGAAATCAGTGGAAGATAAACTGAATTTTAACAAAATCAACCTCCAGTAAATTTTCAGTGCTACATTTTACCATAATTTTATTGATTTCTCGAACAGTTTACTTTCGGTGGTAGATTTTCCCCAAATTTAAACGAACATTTTCAACAGTTTAGAGATTACCCAATTTTGACTAAATTTCAACCGTCAAATCCAAAGAGTTTGCGTTTTACTGAATTTTAACCGAATTTCAACCGAGTCGGTTAAAAAGTTCCACTTTTTCACCGAAATTGTTTCTTGGGATCCCTACCGCCCTAGACATATTTTATCCAATAAAAAAAATTCAAGCTTTTAGCTTCTAAAGGAGCGAAAAAGTGACCAAAATTTTTATTTTTATTTTTGTTGCAAAACTTTGAATTCATGAAAAAACACGAAAAAACGCGAAAAAAAAATTTCAAAATTTCTGCATGTAATCAATGCCTTTTATATATACAGTACGGAATATATTTGGAAGCTGAACTTATAATTTTAAGCGAACTTTGAAATTTTGTCCATAAATTGTACCTTATACAAAAAAAAAGAAAAGAAAAAATTGATATACATATATGCATTTTCGAAATGTTTAAATATAATATCAGTTTACTTTAAAAAAAAAACTTTAAGGACACATAAAAATTATTTTTAGTTTTTAATTTTTTTATACACCAGTAAAATTAGATTTTTTTTGTTAATTTTTTGAACATTACAGTGATTGTTATGTGTTTAGGAAAACGTCTGATTAACCATATGAAAAACGCATAGAAAAAAAGGATAAATTCAATTTTCTTTAAAGTAGATAATTTACCGTTCATGAGAATCAATACTAAATACTAGTAATTTGGGGATAAATGGACTAGTAAATTTAAAACAGCTGTAAAATTTTTATTTTCGGATATTTATTATAAAATTTTTTTCCAATATACTCGTCTGTTAAATATATTAAAAACAAAATTTCATTAATTATTCTATCTATTTTAATAAAAAAAAAAAATTAAAAAATACTTGATTTTTCTTCTATCCCTTGTAACGACCTTCTCGGCCATCACATTTTTTTAGCTTTTTATTTTGTAAATTATTTTTATTAACATTCAATTTTTATTTAAAATTTTAAAGTAAATTAACCCTGTTAAAAATTCCCATCATTTAAAAAAATCCTTTACTTCCGCTTAATAATTCCAACTGAGGTCGATGTTAAACGAATAAAAAAGGACAAGTCTGGTCCGACCATCAAAGCGGATGGTTGCGTATTTTAAAAGGCTTTTGAAAAAAGACATTTGTGAAAAAAGTGCGCACTTAATAAAGCTAAAATTAAATCTTAGTTAATACTATAAAAACTAAAACAAAACATCAAACAAAATAAAAATTAAATCGATTAGTGAATTAAATAAATTTAAAAGATCAGGGAAATAAAAGATACACAGAACTAGACATTCCACCCACGTTTTAAAATTATTACGGTAAATTTATATAATTTAAAATAATAATTGTAAGTGACGGCCGAGAGCCAGGCTATCATTACACCCTGGTATACCGGGATATATGATCTAGTGTTCAGGGATAGTTGGTCCATTATTTTTATACCCGTATGATGTTAATCAAAGAGTATTATAACTTTGGTACGGAGTTTGTATTGCCCCTAAATATTTATTGTAGAAAAAAAAATGTTGACAGCATTCTCTTTCTCGTGAAATACTAAGTTGACATATGCATGCCCGTGATCAACATTCCGACTAAACAGCTGAAGCTAGAAAGCTGAAATTTTGACAGTTTATCTTATAGTAAGATCTCTATTGTTTTTGGAGCAAATTAGACAATATATAAGGGAGACTGTGGTACAGTGTGAACCTAATTTTTATCATTTACTCAAAAGATAGTCGGAATGTAGAAAAAATGAATATGACAAAAATTATAGAGAATATAAAAATGAAGATTTCATTCGTAGACCAAAAAGTTTTATGATCTACCGTTATGGCGCTGCAATCGATTTTATGTCATTTTTAAACATTTAATTGAAAAATATTTGATTAGATTTTATTAATATACCAAACAGTTAGGGCGCTATAATTAATTTTATGTCATTTCTATGGTTTTTAATCAATATGTATTATATATTTTTTGTACAGACAAAATAGACACGGACAAAGTCGTAGATAATAAAAATGTGCTAATTCGGGTATATTATAATCGGTGTAGCCAATTATTCCTTCTTTATTGGTTTGAACTTCAGACCATATATCCCATATAATGTCGGTCCATCTATTCCGAAGTTGCCAATTTTTATAAACATAAAATGCTTTAACATTGAAACTGTCAATGCGGAACATTAATTTAGAATTTACACTACACTCTCAATTTTAACTTATAAATTCAAAAAAGAATTTAAAGCAAAAATTATGTAATTTTGCAAAACATTAAAAAAGAATTCACATTGTCAAAAAAGATATTATTTTCAATCTGCAAATAGCCGCACAGGGTCATACTGGAAGTTGAACTAAACTAATGATTTCCGATGGATGAACGTTCATGATCCACTGAGATATCGAGGTGGAACATCTATCCCTGAATTACTATATAACAAATCATGAAACTAAGCTATAAACCTAAAAGACAATGTTAACAAATTAATGAGCTCTTTTTTGCTAATCATGGCCCTGTCCTGCGCAATAATAATTGTAATTGGACCGTTTATACCTTAAAGGGTTAACTTTTTCTAAAAATAAAAAAAAAATTTCTATTTATTTGACAAAAAATGCTGGAAATTTAAAATAATATAAAAATTCAAAGTTTCAAAACGATATCTTAACCTTCATTCGAGCGCACCCCCTTCCGTAGCACGACGGTAGTTTACCGTCTCCCTGTATTCAGAATTTTTTACCAATCGCTTCAATACAAATCTTCAAAATTCTAGTGTTAAACATCGTAACTAGAGAGAATACAACTCCCTCCCACTCCCCTACACACCAATAGTTAGTTTTTTTTTAATTTTTAACACTTTAACCTAAACATTTGTGTTATTAAAATTTTATTTTTTTTCTATAAAACTTAAAAATACGAAAAAACCTCGCCTTGAAAAAGTTTCCCGTTTAGAAGTTTTTGGTTTTTTTTTTTTCTCAGTGGAGCTAGAGACCAACGGACTCTTTTGCGCTTTAGGGTTAATATTAGTCATACAATATATTTATAATTATATTGTATTAGAAATAGCCAGTAGAATCAATTAAGAGATGCCCATTCAAACACATTTTAACTTTTATTACTAAATAAAGGTAATAGTCGTTTAGCAGATTTAAATTACATTAGCAATTATTTAATGTACATAACTTATAAATTATAAATTATACAAGTTCTTCGCAATATCATTAAAAATGTAATTAATCAATTAAGAATAACCTACAAAATGAATGTAACAATTATTAAATTTGCATACAACAATGTATAATATGTAGAGGTACTTTATAACAACTTATTTATTGTCTTACATTACACATCTTGTATATATGTATAATACCTACAATTGTACATACATATGTATACGTAGTTATGTACATATATAGAACATCGATTAATAATAATAATTATAATTATTCGTATAAAGTACAACAATTAGTTTTTTTGCCTCAGTGAACATTACTTAGAGTATGTATAATATTACATCTATTTAGGAATTAATAAATAAGTACTTATAATATAAAACATTCATTTGATTTTATATATGGTAATCGAATAATTAAATTTACATTTTATATACATACATACATACATTCATAGGTATACATAGCTACCAATTTATATTCTTAAAAACTGTATAATATACACACCACTTGTTCCAACCAGATTATTTTGTAAAACTTTTTGCAATTGATCTGAAAATAAAAATAGCTACGAACTCAAAAAAGAAGAAGAAAAACCAGACAGAAATATTCAAGAGACTTTTATTCACTCATCCATTCAATTGAAAAAAAAATCCAAACGCCATTCAACGTCTAGGTTATCTGAAAGCCAACTGATTTATGAATATTGCGCTCATCGAAACGCCCAGGCCAGCGACATTGTACAAGCAATATAATTTCTATACATACACAAAATGGTTGGATTTTAAGTGGGGTTCGTCTAGTCGGCGTGTAGATTTCATTCGGTTCGACCGAAGTAAACAAAATTATCCGAAAAGTGAAGATAAAACAAAATTGAAATGAAAATATGCTGTTCACGTACTGCCACGCCTAGCTGTGATGGCCGCAGAATATTTTCTTTTGATATGGCAGCACTTAGATATATTGTAAGGTATATGTTAAAGATATGGTAGGTACATACATATGTATGTAGGTATATAATATTTGTTAAATTTAGTTTTGCAGGTTGTGAATGACTTAAAAATGATTTATGTTTTTGTAAAGAGCAATAATTATAATAACCACTGTGTTTTCAAAATAAATAATAAAAGTTTTGTGAATTATATAATCTCATCTAAATATGGTTCATCATCTATTGTGTATAGATTGGCTATAGAAAGGATTTAGGTATATATACATATCCACATAAGCTATCAATGGAAATGGATATATGTATGTATGATGTATGTATGTACCTATATATTCATTCGTACCTATTAATAAATAATTTTTTTTCTAATTTGAACGGTGTTAAAAGTTATATGTATGTACATTTAAATGATACTATAATATCTGGAAATCATGAGATGTGTTTGTGTTATATGTACTTGCTATATATGTAGGTACATTGTAATGTCCCTGGCTCCTGAGACACCACTTAATACTTTCAATTTTTAAAACGCAAATATTTAATTAATAATTTA
>JANSTT010019431.1:0-11483 GCA_026745375.1 Platyura marginata
TGTTTTCTTTAAAATATGTTTTTTCTGATTATAAGATATTAATTTAAAATAATTTATGTGTTATTTTTAATAAATAAGAAAAATCAACAAAAATGTTGTTATTTAAAGATTAAAATCAGTGTTCTAATTATTCGTGCACTACGAAATAATCTATCGATTATTGAAGATAGAAATAAATATTAATAATATTATTTATTCTACAGGTCGTTGTTACCATGTTTGCACATGTGTTAATTAACTTTGACGGTGATGCATAAATAGGAGTAAGCAAAATAAGGAATTTAAAACTAACTGATAAAAACTAGACAAATATTTGGTGCTCCTTTTAAATTAACCGCAACTTAAGTCCCCGGTGTTAGCTTTCAGTTTGTATACATGTTACAATTGAATATAGTGTCACAATTGAATAGTCATATAATTGCATTTTATTTTTAATTTATATTTTCGACCCATATGTTAGTGGAAGTAAACATTTTAAATCGAATCTAGGTGAAGTATGAATTTTTTCCGCTAAGAATTGATTTGTGCTATTCATCAATTAATACATTTTACAAGAAAATGAAACGAATTATTTTTCTTGTATTCATAAATAGGGTTTTAAAACCACAAACTCTACCCCCTTATCTATTTTCTCTTTATATAGTTTTAGCGAATTTTACTTAAATTAATCACATTCATCGTTCGCCCAACCTTTCCTACCTTTTTTCAATTTCATATCAGAATTGTGAGAAAATGTTCAGTTTAAAGTATTTTAGTGTACAAAAAATAAAAACTTTTTTCAAAATTTTGTCATTTAGTAGAAAAAAAAACACAAAAAAAAATTAAAGAAGGATTAGTGTGATTTTGCCCATTTACAATACCAGTCGCCCTAGACATATTTCAAGCAATAGCACCAAAAAACTCTAGCTTCTCATAGCTCATAGCGAGAAGAACGAGTTATTGTGTTGACGAGCGAGCATTTTATTGATGCAAAACCTTCAATTCGTGGATAAAACACGAAAAAACGCGAACAAATTTTTTTACATGAAACCAACGTTTTTACTTTATATTTCTTATACCAATATGGCATATAGAACATTTTTTTTTTAGAGGTTACCGATATTCTGATAACGATTTTTAGAATAATCAAATATTTAAATATGAAGGGTCAAAATACTTAAGTACATAAAAAAGTTGTTATAAATACCGAATAAACTTTAAGCAAAACCACAGTTAATTTCTGAAAAGACACTATATAACACTATACGTCATGAAGTTTTTAGTATATCTTGTTGTTGTGCTTGTTGTCATTCAAGTAAATAAATATATAATTTAAAACTTAGTGTATACTATAAGAAAAACATTTATTTTTTTAATAGGTCATATATGGAACCAGTATTACATCAAACCAAAGGGCTACATCTGAGACTATTGGTGAAAGTATTCAAACCTCTGGTGGAGCTAAGACTGCATCATACGGCTATCACTCAACCGGTAACCAAAGAAGCTATCACAAAATTACTAATCAATAATTTAATGAGTATGAACTTTTAATTAAATAAAAAATTCAAAAATCTATTGTAAAATATTTTTTTTAATTAAAGAAAACAAATTATGTGGATAAGTGAATTTTTGCAATTCCCACTCATTTCAAACGTAAAATTAAATTAAAATTATTATGAAATGCTACTAAATATTAAAAATGTTTATGAGCTTGAAATAGTTTTGTGAAATTCAAAGACTATGATTACAGTGCCCTCAATAAGTTAGTTGACAACAAAAAAAAATATTTAAATTTAAGTCGCTCCTATTATTTAGTTTAGTTTTTGTAAAAAGGGAAGGATGTCAACTAATTTTGTAAAGGCTCTATGTATAAATAATAGTTAGCGATATCAATAAATTAATTTATATTTTGTACTTCAAATCAGTAATTTTGCGCCGCTTTTTATTATTTGCAGTAACTTCAATATATCTACAAATCCAAATATCTAATCTAATCTAAATACTAAATTCTAAAGATATATAGCGCTGAGCATAAAAATAGGTGTAATATCTGCATTCATAGATTTCTCAGATATCAATCCTAACAACTAGGAAAAATGACTGAATTCCGACTTTTTCATACAAAATATGCCGTACACCTATTTTTATGCACAGCACTGTATTAATGACGTATATTTTCATCATGCTTAACTTCAATATTTTTACAAAAATCCTCAAAAAATAGGATGATGCTATTATTTTCTATTCACAGTAAACTGGCCCCGGATTCTGTTTCTTTTATGACAACAGTCAATATGAGTGACTCCCATTTGTAACAAATGCCACTCACTCATATGACTGTATTTATAAAGAAACAGAATCCGAAGGTTGGTAGTATAATAATAGTCATCATGAGGACTAAATGCAATGCTGCCAAACCAATTTTTTCACATAAAAACAATTTTAGTACCCCTAACAGAGTTTTGTTGCATACGCAGACGCAATTCCGTAAGTAATTTCTTCAAGATTGAAAAAAAATATCTTGCGGACGGAAATATGGTGATTTTTAAAGTTTGCTTTTTGTGCTATTTCATGTTGTTTTTAACATCAATTTTAATAAGGAAAATTCTACATTCTTTAAATGTTTAAGGTTATTAAAGACAGTCACAATAAATTAATTAAGCTGGCTCCGCTCAGCAGTGCCTACATCTAAAAAATATCCTTCAATTTATTTACTATTTTACACGTAGGTACTTAATTATAATTTTACAAAAAAATAAGAAAATTCACCAAACAAAATGACATGATACAAAAAAATTATTTTTTATTCATCATGTAGTGTAGATAATAATTTTAAATCAAATGCTTACCAGAATTGAGATGAATACTCGATAAAAAAAAATTGCGCTATTAATATTTGAAATAAATAAATAAAAATAAAAAAAATATTTTTGTTAAATTTAATTTGTTGAATATTAAAAACGAATTTTTAAAATTTTAATTTAATCATTTTGAAATAGAAAAATCTTAGAAGCGTTTTTAAATATAAAAATATTTATGCTTATATTTAAAGGTATGCAATTTGACTATTGTTTTTAATGACATTTATTATTTATTGTTATCTTTATCACATTTGAATACTCATCATCGACAAATTTTGTTTTCAATATTGGTCATATGTATGATCACATTTATTTTTACTTCATTTTTTTTGGCACATGTTTAAAATGTAAATATTTTTAAAACCATAAGTAAGTATATTAAATTTATTTGGCCCATAGACAAATTAAATTTTATAGACAAATTTCATAAGATATGTATGTACATAAGTATTAGAAATGTATTTGGCACAAAATCTTATAACAGTATCCCTCGAATTAAAAAAAAAAAAACAATTTTTTGGAAAATTTGTACCGATTGAATTGAAACTCCATAATTTTTTATATCGCAAAAATTATGATTTTTTTGGACGTCGCATATGTTAGAAATTTTCAATGTTCCTACAGTTGCATTTGATTTGATTTCATTTCTTGTTCAAGGTTTCGTTTATGTGTTATACGCCGGTTGCCTTTATTCTCTTAATTATTTATTTTAATATTAATTTGTATTTTCTGTATTTGTCTTCCTTCTTATGACTGCAATTTTGATTCGAAATATGAGATAAAACTTTAAAGCTAAAAAAATCGTGTTAAAAGTTTATCAGTATTTATTGGCGAATAGTTTTATGCCTCAGTATTTAAAGCTTTTCTTAATATCATTCATAACACATACATAAAATAAATAAAGGATTTATTTTTATTTGAAAAATTGCGCCAAGCGGCTATATGCTTTAAATATAGTACTACAATTGTCACATCACATTTTACATATGTTCGTGTAGAATGTAGATTTCAAAAATCGAAATTATCTAATATTATTTGCACTAGATTAGGCGATTAGATGCTCGATTGCTTGTGTTTTCTAAAAGCTTACTTTAATGAGGAAAAATAATTAAAATATCTTTTAATATTCATTTTGATTATAATTATGTTATCATGAATTTATTTATTTTATATTAATAACTATATGAACTTAAAGTGTTGTGTTGTGTTTTCTTTTTTTTAATTTTCTTATTTAATTTTCCTAACTATCTATCTATAACTATGTAATTCATATTTATTTTTTATTAATTTTGGTTAAAAATAAATAAACTAAAAAAATCATGCTCTTTCAATACTGGTATTATTAGAAAGTTTAAATCCCCAGGCGTATATAACATTATACCTTTAAGCAGTTATAAAATTTTTAGTAGTATTTGGTTGATCCATACCTGGATAATAATCTAATCGTTCAATATGAAATAATATTACTTAAGTAAATAGCAAAGTTATTATAAATACAGAATAAACTTTAAGCAAGACCACAGTAATATTCTGAAATCAGATAATATCACACTATTCATCATGAAGTTCTTAGTATACCTTGTTGTTGTTCTCGTTGCCATTCAAGTAAAAACATTAAAATTTAAAAATGATTACCGACTAGTTATAAAAAATATTAATTTTTTTAATAGGCCGTCTACGGTAGCAGTGTTACATCAAACAAAATAGCTGCTTCAAAGACTGTTGGTCAAACTGTCAGTGTAACGTCAGGTGGAGGAAAGGCCGCATCATACAAATATCATTCAACCGGTTCCCAAGCAAGTTTCCACACAATCAATTCTAACTAAATTGTAACAAAATAACGAATATGAAGTTTTAAATAAATAAAAGTTCAAATATTTGCCATTCACATTGTTTTTATTTTATTTTATTGGAAATTATTAAATTATGAAATTTACCAAATAAATAATTATGCAGTTTTATAAAAACAAATAATAAATTTTAAATCAATAACACCAAAATTAAAATATATGTAATATCTTAAAACTTCATATAAAAACAAATTTTCACTCAACAGTAGCGCAGGTTTATAGAATTGCAAAGTTTTTGAGAAGAAATTGTTTTGTTCAGCAATATTCAAATATAAAAAATATTTACCATAAAGTCTATATTTACTTTTTAAATCATACCTAACAAATAGACAATTCAGTGTAAAATATCAAGACAAAAGCACAATACATATAATGTGCGCAGTAGTCCCACAAAGTAGCGTTCTTGGTCCCATCCCAACTTGTACTTATTATATACATCAGATATTCCTGTAAATAACCTAACAACACTGGCAACATTCGCAGATGACACGGCTATTCTTTCAACACACGATAATTCACAAAGAGCATCCGAAATATTACAAGGACGAATAGACAAAGTGCAAGTTAGGTTGAAAACTTGGAGCTATAAAGTTAATGAAACAAAATCAAATTATATAATATTTACATTAAGTCTTCCCCCCCAGTAAAAATTAATAACCAAGAAATTGTCCAAAAGGATGGCGCAAACATATTTGGATAAAATGGAAGCAACTTGGATTAAAACTATCCAAAATGTACTATCTTATGTGTCGCACTTCTAGTTTAACCATGAAATATAAACTAGCATTGTACAAGGCAATACTTAAACCCGTATGGATATATGGATTACAGTTATGGGGTAGTGCAAACAACTCCAACGTATTGCGTATTATAACAGAAGCGCCATGGTATATCACGAATCAAATAATACACAGTGAAGTGATCTGAATGGGCCATCAATAAGTGAAGTGATAAGGGAATATAGTGAAAAATATCAAATGAGACTAAGCTGACATCCCAACGAACCAGCAAGTAATTTGTTAAATGCTACTATGACAAATAGACTAAAGCGACACAATATATTAGATCTGCCGAACAGACATTAAGATTGGAATAAAAATAAGAGGTAAGTACTTTCAACGGGGAGTATACGTGCCTTTATGATGTCATAAAATTAAATATCCGTCATCTAAAGGATAGATTGTGAAACAAATGGCAGTTAAAAAAATTTAAAGAAGTTGGATTAATGTAGAGTTTTATACAAAAATATTTATCCTTATGTTTAAAGGTGTGCAATTGTATTGATGTTTTTATTTTTTTATTATTTACTTTATCCCATTTGAATATCTGTCGACAAATTTTGTTTTCAATATTCGTCATATAAACACATTTAATTTGTCTAAATTTTTTTGGCACATGTTTAAAATGTAAATATTTTTAATACCATAAGTATAGAAAATTTTTCACTATCGAATTTATTTGGTCTACAAACAAATTTGATGAATGTTAAATTTCAGTAATGCCAAGAGACTCACTATATTTATTCTCTGAATTAGTTATTCCCTTTCAACACTATTTGTTTATTTATATTTTCTAATATTTGAGCTAAAACTTTAGAGCTAAAACTGCAATTGTATTTATATTTATGTATTACAATCAATAAAGTTAGGTCATTAAAAAACCGTGTAGTAAGTTTGTTAGTTTGTATTGGCAAATAATTTTATGTCGGAGTATTCAAAGCTTTTCTTAATATCGTTAATTACACTAACTAACTACCGTCCTTTGAGTAAAAATGGCATATAGAACATTATACCTTTAAGCAGTTGTCAAATTTTTAGTAGTATTTGGTTGATCAATACCGGGATAATAATCTAATATTTCAATATCAAATAACATTACTTAAGTAAATAGAAAAGTTATTATAAATACAGAATAAACTTCAAGCAAGACCACAGTAATATTCTGAAATCAGATAATATCACACTATTCATCATGAAGTTCTTAGTATACCTTGTTGTTGTTCTCGTTGCCATTCAAGTAAAAACATTAAAATTTGAAAATTATTGCCGACTATAAAAAATACAAATTTTTTTTATAGACCGTCTACGGTGGCAGTGTTACATCAAACCAACGTGCTACATCTAAGAGCGTTGGCCAAACTGTCAGCGTAACTTCAGGTGGAGGAAAGGCTGCCTCATACAAATATCACTCAGCAGGTACTCAAGCAAGTTTCCACGCAATCAGTTCTAACTAAATTGTAACAAATTTACGAATATGAAGTTTTAAATAAATAAAAGTTCAAAATTTCTGTCTTTCAAATTGTTTTTATTTTATATTAATTTAATAATAAACGCATTAACAATCATTAGTTATTGACAAAGATTTATTTTAACAAAAATGAAAGAATTTCGTTATAACTATAGTGCTATTTTAACATGGTGTAAAAACCAATGTGGTTTTATGTGTAGTAATAACTATTTTCCTTAAGATATTATGTAGTTCAGTTATTTAATTTTACCTTTGCTTTCGTTTCGCCCAAAACAACTTTACAGTTGCCACCCCTCTAGTTCATCTTAAAAATGGGTTTAAATTAGTGCCTATGAGAATTCTCACATAGAAGGTCTTGTCTTCCACATTTACAATACTCTATATTTAGTAATGATTTTGATTTCTAAAATTTTCGACAACTAGGAAAAAAAAAATATTATTGACTTCCGTAGTATTGAATTTCGTCAATGCAATCAAACCCTATGTATGTAGCCTTCACTCCTCTCTTTTAAGAATGTTATCAACATATCGCACGTACGGTTTTTCGACTTAAGTAACTAATTTTTTTGCTTACTTAACTATACAAAGTTAGTTTCTTGTTAGTTTCAAATCATTTGAATCAAAATTTAACTTTTATTTGGAAAATAGGTATTTAGGAATATTAAATTGTGAAAAATTATTCAGCTATATAAAAATAAATATTAAATTTTAAATCAATAACATCAAAATGAAAATATATATCGTAAAAACTCAGATAGGCAATAAAAAAATTTACAAAAAAAAAAAATAATTTTGATTCAAAATAAAGTCATAATAAGTCAGAATAAATAATTTCAACCAAATCGGAGAGATGAAATTTTAAAAATGCCTAAAATCTATTTATTTTGACCGAATAGAGTCTGTTGCAAAAAAAAAAAAAAACTCCGTCACACACTTTGCTCAACCATTCTAAGGTTCATTGATCTTCTGGAATGGTAGCCGAGGTCATGTCAGAAAACGAAGGATACCTAATGGTGCCATTTATCGAAGCCTAAGGATTTGCGGACACTCTGACGTGTGTACAATTATGTGTACAATCATAGCCTCAAGCAATAACTTTCTAACAAATGCCACATTATGTGCACGGGTTACGTTGTTTGATAAAATTGACCTATCCAAGTAAGTATAAGTGCAAAATGATGATTTTTCAGGAGAGCTGTTAAAAGACTATTTTGTTGTACGATTTTTTTTTGTCGTAGATGTAGAATTAAGTAAAAAATATTGTTACACAGCTCTTGCAACAAAAAGTTAACAATATTTCCAAAAGAAGCGTGTATTGTTTTATTAACAAACATTATTATTATTAAACAGGAATTATATTTAAAACGGGAACTATATTTAAAACTACTTAATTTTTTAAGAATATGAAATCGTATATAAAATTGTCAATAATAAAGAGAGAATTAGATTTCCCATAAGACTATGATAACTGACCTTATCATCATCATGGGGTCGAAATGCGTTCAACTCATCACATACATGCTTAGAAGTATAGAATAAAGTTTGAGATGAACAAATAGTAGGTATCTATAAATTAGGAAAAGTAGTGGGTCAACAATAGTTCACTAGTGATATTATTTCATTTCACTGACTGAGACTGAGGCCATAAAGATAGATTTAGAAAATCTCTACGTCTACAAACAATTTTTTTAATTACTGGATAATGAACAGATATACATACCTTATCTGAAATCAGATAATATCATTCATCATGAAATTCTTAGTATACCTTGTTGTTGTTCTCGTTGCCATTCAAGTAAAAAAAATAAAATTTCAAAATTATTGCCAACTATAAAAAATATTAATTTTTTTAATAGGCCGTATACGGTAGCAGCGATAGCCAAACTGCCAGCGATGCTGAAGAAGGTGAATCAAGCGATGTCTCATTGGGATATCACTCAACTGGTGAAAAAACACCACGCCACCATTTAGATTGAATTAATTATAAATATGAGTTTTAAATAAACCAATTAACGGAATGAAAGTTTTTTTTATAAATCCGATAAATATTTTTCCATAGCATTCTCTTGTAAACAAATTGTATTTTAAAAATATTGGTGAGGTACATTTGTGGATTCCCCTATACTTAATTATTATTTCGTTCAATCGTCCATTTGTTGTTCGTTTCCCATTTTTTTTCCAATAAATATTTTCTTTCAAAATGTAGATAAAAATAAGTAAAATCTTCTAAACAGATCCAGATATTGAAATTTCCGCAAACCTTATTTTGAACAACTACCATTTTTTTGTAATTATGTAAATATGTTATGAACGGATTGAAACGAATAATAATAATAATAATAAATAATTATTGAACGTAAAAAATGTATGATATTTTCTGAATAGAATTATTGACTTTGTTCAGTAGTTTCTAGAGTGTAACATTCAAGATAGCTACTAAATTCTACTGCTTATTAATAAAAAAAAAATTGCCATTTATCTTGAAACATTAAGGGCTACTACAGTACTGCTGTTACCTCGTACATTATATTCTATATTAATTCTATTCTATTTAAGTACAAAAAGAAAAAGATAAGAAAATTTAGTAAATATCTAATCAAATCTAAAGGATGTAATTTACCGAAAAATAATTAATTAATAATTGTTATTGCAAAAATATTATACATCGTATGAAGAAGACGTTTAATATAATATGTATTGATTTGTATTGTATATAATATTTTGGCCACTGATGTTAAAAAGCGAATTCTAGTTAAGTAAACAGAGATGTTTTGTTTTTCACTTAGAATTAATTCGTGCCATATGCCATTTAGTAAATTATACAAAAAAAATAGCAAATTAAATTTTTTTTTAGCTATTTTGCTGAAGTGCATTTGCCACATTTTTTAACATATTGTTGACTGGTGTAATTTCGTAGAACGTATGGCGATTTTTCCTAATTTTTATAAATTTAACGTTAACAGAATTGTCTTTATAACAATCAAAGGCCACCGTACCAAAATTGTTTTTATAACACAAAGTCAGAAAAAACAAAACTAACGGAGTAAAATGTGAAAGATACTCTCAATTAGATTGTATAATATAAACTTTATTATTTTATTTTTTAAAACGTTTAAACACATACCCTGTCAATAACGTTCTGTTATCATAAGACGTCATATGACGACGTTTGGTTATTGAAAGATCTCCTATGACGTCTCCGGTCAACAACGTTCGGTTATTAAAAGACGTCATATGACGTCTCCAGTCGACAACATTCAGTTATTGAAAGTCGTCATAAGACGTCTCCGATCAGTAATGTGTTTAACATTTAAATGTTCAAAACAACCGAATTTCCACTAATTTTTAAACATTTCCAACGCAAAGTTTTCTCCAAATATAAAATGTTTATAGTTAACAATATGTGTGGGAAATTTACCAGAATGACCCCCATTATACTGATGATATTAATTATTTAAAAAAAATCTAATTAGATACATACATATTTAAGTAAGTACATACTTGATTTATCCAATAGATTCACATACGTAGGTATTTAAAAATTCCATTAAATACATTTCCGGTACATTAGACTTTAAAATAATTCAATACCACATCTGACATTAATTAAAGGTAATCATTTAAAAAATGGCATATAAAACATTATATCTATATGCAACTGTAGATACAGGCTGATACAGACTTATTTACTCAAATATTTAATAAGAACAAAGAACACTGAATATAAACAACAAAAAAGTTATTATAAATACAGAATAAACTTCAAGCAAGACCATAGTACTTTTCTGAAATCAGATAATATCATTCATCATGAAATTCTTAGTATACCTTGTTGTTGTTCTCGTTGCCATTCAAGTAAAAAATTTATAGTTTCAAAATTATTGCCAACAATAAAAAATAATAATTTTTTTAATAGGCCGTCTACGGTAGCAGTGTTACATCAAACCAACGTGCTACATCTAAGACTGTTGGCCAAACTGTCAGTGTAACTTCAGGTGGAGCAAAGGCTGCCTCATACGGATATCACTCAACTGGTACCCAAGCAAGTTTCCACGCCGTCAGTTAGATTGAATTAATTATAAATATGAGTTTTAAATAAATCAATTAACGGAATGAAAGTTTTTTTAATAAATCCGACAAATTAGTTAAATATTTTTCCCTAGCATTCTCTCGAAAATTGTATTTTAGAAATATTGGTGAGGTACATTTGTGGATTCCCCTATACTTAATTATTATTTCGTTCAATCGTCCGTTTATTGTTTGTTCCTAAATTTTTTCCAATAAATATTTTCTTTCAAAATGTAGATAAAAATAAGTAAAATCTTCTAAACAGACAGATCCAGATATTGAAATTTCCGCAAACCTAATTTTGAACAACTACCATTTTCTGTCATTGTCATATTTTATGAACGGATTCAAACATTTAACGAATAATAAGCAAACTCCATTATTCTACATTTGAAATCAATTCTGTGGTCTCAAGTTAAAACAACTTAAGTGCACTTAGGCGTAAATTGAGTTTTACATACAGCTGATTTAGAAA
>JANSTT010019432.1:0-11478 GCA_026745375.1 Platyura marginata
TGACCTATGACCTCTTTGCGGCGGTATTTCCCAAAATCGCACGGAGTCAAAAAATTTACCCTATATTACTGATCCCCTAACTTTTTGAATTTGGCAGTTTGAAAAATCTCCATACAACCTCGATGCAGCCTAATATATAGTTTCCACGTTATGTAACTAAAGTGTTCCTTCAGAATGATTTTGCAATATCTAACATTGTAATTTTTCAGGATAAATATCGTAGTTAATCTTAATCAATAAGTACCTACCTACTTAGAGTAAAATCGAATTGTAATTTTTTTGTAATTGTAATTTTTTAATGTCGAATTGAATGTAACAGAAATTTTACTAATTGAACCTTTTATTTTAAAAATGGGATAAGTCCTAATTTGGATATAAATTAAGATATTAGTAATAATAGATAGAAATAATAAATTATTGCAGATAGTGTAATTTTTCTAATATTATTTAGAAGAATTTTTTATATTTATTTCATTTTTCTGATGCTTATATGTAGATTAACTCCTGAAGAGTTAGATCACTTTGTCTATGAGCGGCCGTATGTTTGTAGTAAAAAAAATGTATAAACCAGTAAAAAAAGCCTAATTAGCTTTTAACTACGCCAATTATAATATGTATACCCGTATGAGTGCTTCTTTATTCTACAAATTTATCCATCTTTATTTTGTCTGTACAACGACCATATATTTTTTTAATTTTATATTTCATTATAATAATCGTAGAATTAGTATGTATTAGTATTGGATTAATTAATCACTAAATTATTAGTTTGCATTCAGGTTTTTCGGAGTGTCGCTTAGACCAATTTGACTTTGGATACACGGACCAACTATGTGTACAGAATTTACAAGGCATAGTGATTAACAAAGCCAGATTTCCACTAGCAGAACAAGACCAAATAGCCAAAATGTATAGAAAAAAGGCATAAAAATACTAGAACCCACGTTTACTGGTTGTTTTACAGTATGGTGTGAAAGAGTTAAAATCAGTATCGAATAATTTGAATTAGTTTTTAATAATATATTGTTCAAAAAGGTTAATTGGTAAGCGATCATCCGCCAAATCCAAATGCAGATGCCTAATCCATTGAAGTATGCTTTTTCTTAACAATTAATACTGTAAACTTCATTTTTTTTGTTTGAATTTTTGTTGCAATAAGCAAACGAATTAGAGTAAGTAATAAAAATAAGTTGGACAGCCTCCCCTATATTTTGTTTGGTTTGCTACAAAAACAATAGAAATATTACTTTAGGACTTCATAATCATCTGTCAAAATATCAGCTTTCTAGCTTCATCCATTTAGCTGAAATCGTGATCACGGACGGACATACAGTGACGAACATACACCCAAAATATTGGCTTTTTTTAAAAATTGATTTGATATGCAGTTGGAACATAAATCTACATACACTTATCAGATCAGTTTTTTAAAAAATGGCCAATATTTTGGGTGTACGTAGACTTATGTTCGCCACTGTACATATTTCGACTTAAAATTTTACGACAATTTGTTTTCTACAATAAATATTAAGGGGCGTTACAAACTCCGCACCAAAGTTATAATACCCTTTGATTAACATCGTACGGGTATAAAAAGGCATTTCCATTGAACAATTTTATACAATTAAAAGTATATTTTTAAATTAATTTATTTATTTTTATAAATGAAAAATGCAGTTAAAAATCACTCAAAATATTAATCAAAAATTAAAGGTGGGATAATACAAAAAAATCAATGAAATTAAAATGTATGTAACTATTACATAATATGATACCCACATACCTATAAAAAAATTGACTGTGTAATCAAATCAATATTTATTTAACAGATTTTAACAGTGTAGTTGGAAGTTCATCCTTAAGATTTATGTCAGCAATTTCCTTTTTGCAAAAGTAAGTTGGTATACGGGGTGGAACTTATCTCTCTGGGGGTTGTATGCGGAGCAAATATAGAATGAGAAAAGGAAAAATAAACAACAAAGGAAATGAGATATAAAATGATAAAATATACATTTATTGTGGGAATTTTTTGTTTTACATATACATAATATTATTCTGGACTTTTTCTACTTCATAACAATATTCAAAACTTGAGCAGATTATTGAAATGGATTTTTATACTAATTTATTGTACGATTAATTTTTACGAGCAACATTTAATTTTGATTTGTTGGTATATTTTGTTTTCATTAGAAGTTATTTTCGTATTTAGTTTCATAAGAAAAAAAAAAATCTTCTACATCTACAGTATTAATAGCATGGCACATTTTTAGGTCTTTTCCTATATTAAATTTTCTATTTACGCCTTTTAGTTTATACACCTGTTGTAAATAAATGTTCAAATAAATATACTTATACCACAATCATATAAGTATAATATAAAAATCGAAAATATTTAGTTTTGTATCTGTAAGCGCATCAATTTAGTAAAAAAGGAAATGTTATTTAGCAAGTGTTTCTATATAATGTACACCAAGAACCACCTTGAAATGCTTAATGTAATTTATGTATTACATTTAATGCCGTATTACAGTAAAATAAGTGGATTTAACAAAGACTTATAGTTAGTTCGATAAACCCTCATAAATATGGATATCTCCTAATTTCTTCTTAGCTACCCTGGGTAATGTAGTACTACTCTCTCACCAACACAGTACAAGAATTATGTCTACAAGGGGATGCTGCTGTGCTGATGTAATATATAAATTGTGAAAAAACCGAGTGTTAGCAATATTGCTGCTTTTAAGAGATATGGAGGAGGATATCTTTGTTCTTTCGCATAATTTATATACACCTACATACATACATAAGTGTTTTACAATATTTATAACCATTTTAATGGAAGAAAAGTGTGAAATAAAATTACCAATCAATTGTAATTTTCTACTATTTCGAGTAATTGTGTAATTATGTGATTAATTTTTTTAAAAAAAATTATTTCTCTGCAACCTATTACTTACAGTTTTATTTTCCACGTTGCTCTGCAATATCTAGATCTAGACCTGCAGAATGCTTTTAAAATTAAAGAAAGAAAGAAAAGATGTTTTATTCTTAATTTAAAATTAAATTAACACTAAACGTACCAGAGCGGTCAAATGACCGCTTTTTAGACTTTGAACAACATTTTTAAAATCACTTTCTTCGCTTTTCCTCAATTTACTTTTCGACATTTCCTATAATATACATACATATAGGTAATTAGGTTAATTTTTGAACATCTATCGCTCTTCTTCTTTCGTTTTTGCTGATCATCTTATGTACTCCACAGTTATCTTCCGTGAGCGGTCTTTTGACCGCTAGGTATATACAAAATGTCATTGTTGACAAAATGATTAGTGTTAATAATAGTTCAAAAAGCTCCAAAAGTTTTTCATCATTTAACTTTGCTTTTAGTGCCAAATCATTTTTTTTCCAAAGATTGATTATTTTTGCCATATATGGTCAATAAAGTAAATAACTAATATTATTATTCCGCCCTAATTTTTGAGATTTTTCTCTGGCTGTCTTAACATAAAGCACTGGAATGAATTAAAATAAATAACTTCACCGCTTACCCATATATCAGGCATGAATTCTCCTAATATGTGATGGAATAAGTGCTTCCATCAAAAAATAAAAAGATAACGACTGGTTCTAGCCGAGAGGTTATTTATTTTGATTTAAACAACAACTAAAATCCTTAAAATTTTTAAAGTATCATAATATACAATACAATAAAATCAAAAAAGACGTTAGATTTATATTTCCCATGGGGGAAAACGAGTATTGCGCAGGTGTGCTTTGTTTTTAGACGATGGAGTCTTCAGTGCGTCTGTTTTCATGCGATTTCAATTCGTTTACACGAAAGTTCTTTTAGTGTTCTGCATACAATTCGTTTACACGAAAGTTCTTTTAGTGTTGCGCACGAATTCAAGAAAGGCACGTGCGGAAAATCTCCTCGCCTAAACCCAGCTTGCTCGAAAGAGCAAACTATGAATGCAACTAAAAATTTAACAGAAATTATTTTTAATTCACAAAACAGTTGCAATGGTGGCTTATTTTAACTCCTAGCAATGCTCTATAGAATATTGATTTTAAATTTTTACACAAAACGAGAGTACTTCTATCTTCAAATTTTCCTGCCTTATACATATTATCTAAGTACCTATTTATGTGAAATTATAGGAGATTGTGAACTCTATGTACCTACATATCTCCTTATTAAACATACAGTTGACCCTATTACTCCATATAACACGATATTAACATTATAACATCCCTCATATAACACGCTTAGGTTCTCCGTATAACACGGTTTACAATAACAATATATTTATGTATATTTCCATATGCTCTAAAGTTTAGTATAAACCATAAGTGCGCAATTCAAGATGGCGAAAATGGATATCGCATATTATAACACTTTTTTTGTTGATGTATTTGCGAATAAAAATACAAATTTCCGTGAACCTATGAACACCTATGCTCTAAATCGAGCCTGATCATCCCGGATAAAGAAAATAAAATTAAACTTTTTCCAATGTTATTTTAATGAATTTTTTGGTTGTTGTTAAAAGTTGAATAAAGAAAATGTTCCTTACACCTTTTGCATTTTACACTGTTTTGATATCTCAGTTCATTCTATGAGATTTTTCATGGTGGTAATACTTCCCATTATACAAGAAAGGGTTAAAATAACATAATTTCTACTAATCAATATAACCTGGTTTTGGTCATCGTATAACACGGTTTTGATATCCACATGACATGGTTTCTATCTTACACGGAGTATCAAATAATACGGTTTCCATATAACACGGTACACATTATCAGAATTTGTATGACCTCTGAATTTAGCTTGACACGGAATCCCTATAGAACGGTACCCATTAACAGTTTTATTCGAGGCACTTTTATGTATGTATAATGTTGGTATAAACAAATACATATACAATACCTACACCAACGGATATAAATTATATTCTTACTAGTCAATAAATCGACAAAGAAACTCAAACCGTTCATCAATTGTGACATCGTAGGTATCTACCCACATACATACAGTACGTAATAACGTACCTATGTACACACACATGTAGGAAATAATAAGAAAATATCTTCTAAAAACGTTCTATCATTAAATTACATATAGTATAAGGTATAACCAATTTAATTAAAATTATTAAAAGATGTATCCATTATTTACGACTTTAATAACCATTTATTCCCAACATTTTCATGAATATAAGTATTTTCAGTATTTTAATAGCGCATGTTCATTGTACGGAATACTCTGTACACACTTTTATAATTCTCTTAAAATTCCATACAGAAAACAACACAGGAATTTCATTTTATACCATTTTTAATAAATTAGTTTAAATGTTTCTTACTACTTGTATTACACCCAGTCATAAAACTCTAGAATATATGAATTTAAATAAATATAAATTAACATTAAATTTATTAATAATTATTGGCAATAAAATCAAACAAATATTGTCATCAGTGGCCGTTTTGAAAAGTTGTTTGTTTTGTGCGAACTGTACCTACACTACCACTACCTCTACCACTAAGGAGTATATTTACCTGTTCATTAACGGAAAATATAGTTACATAGGTATTATATATTGAATAATTAATTGCAAAATTTACTTAATTAAGTAAAACAGGTAAATGATGTCACCTGACTTTTTTTTTTAATATACCTACATACATATCCGTGAATTGAAAATGTACAAGAACATAAATTAAATAAGATATCCAAACGAATAACAACACAATATATGTATATGTAGGCATGTATACCTACGAGTATATATTATAAAGACCAATATGTTAACTTTTTTTCAATGGCGTTGACCATCTGTATACGTCACATCCATACATATATGTATATACATAAATCATGATCTCAAACCATCTCTAAAATATAAACTACAATAAAAAAAGATGTATCACCAGCCATTTTTAAAATGGTTAAATGGCGGCGGAATTTTTTTCCTTAATTTATATTCATTTGGGTTAATAAAAACCAATTAAAATCGTCGATTGGTCGTTAAGAGGACTTATAAACGGGTTGAGTGGAATATAATTATACGATCACGATTTCATAAATTAAATTATCAATAAAAATGATATTGTTTATAGTTATATGGGTAAACAATTAAGTGATTGCAACCGAATCAATTTTAACAGAATTAATGTGTTTGAATTAGACTTTTTTTAATTTGTCAAAAATAAATTATTTGTTTTCAAATTAATTGCCTAGTTTGGTTTTAATTAATATTTTAATAGTTCTGGAAAATCTTTTTATTTTAATTTTTTTTTTATAACTTAACGAGTTTTGTCTTTATTTTTTAACTTTGTAATTTTATATATCTGTGACCACATGTAATAGTGGATTATCTGGAAAATTTCAAGTTTTTAGTACAGCAGTTTTAATATTTCGACCAGTTTTGTATAGAAAATAGCAATGATTAGATAAATAAAACGTTGTGATTTCATGTTTTCCTGGGAAAAAATTATTTAACCCATTATTACAAATGAAAAATATTTTTTTTTAAAATAATCAAATCAATTTAAGCTCTTGGGTTTTTAATGTGTACCTAATTCGCTAAAATAAAAACATTTTGAAAATCCGGTAATGGAAAAATAAAAGATTAGATGTAGAAGTCGATTCTATTGAAAACTCATTTTTGGTTAAAAAACACTTATGACTTTTGGCCACAGATATGCACACTAATTATGCCGGTGCGTTTTGCCAAATTTTTTTTTCCCGACATAGGGGCCAAAGACTACTTGATCGATAGAGGAAATTGTAGCGCACATTTTTTACTTACTTTGGGAGTAACCGTCTAATCCCCTCCCTCTGGCGGCAACCGCTCAAAGAAAATGATTTTTTAGGACCAGAAGATGAAGTCCGCAGCCGCACTATAGCGATGTCGGGAAAAAAAGTTTTGCATTTTCCATACAGGCAGCGCACCGGCCTAATGTACACCTTTACGCCATGCCGTAATATACGCGACCGCCAACATCCTTTTTTTATACCGATCTTCGTCAATCCACGAATTATTTAAATTTATTATACATACGAATTATTTAAATGTTGATACATACGAATTTAGATATCATAAGTTCAAACTGTACGTGCTTAAATATGAGCCATGAGGGATAAGAATTCAAGGAGAATTGAACAAAACATAACTACTAATAGGGATGGGAAAACTACTAGGAAATTATGTAGGTACTCAGAGAAAGGACAAACAGAATCTATAGTAGTTGACGATATGATTTTGCAAAAGATGTCACAAGTAACAAATTTTACAATAGTTAGTAAAATATCTATTACAAAATTTGGCAACCAAATAGCAAAAATCAACATTTAAGTAGATTAATAACAAAACTTATGTAGAATATTTTACAAATTATGTTTTGTTGATTTATTATTGTTTTCGTATTCAATGGTAGGGGAAAGGTTTTTACCTTGGTCAATTTCAGTATGTTGTTTTCCCAAAAGGATATTAAAATAGAATGCAGTGCTATATTTTATTAGGTTTCTTGAAACACATAGGACGAGTGTGTGTGTTAAGTCCATGGTAAAGTAGCAAATAGAGAAAACATATTTTTTTAATTTTTATAAAAGTTTTATTATTTATTATTATTATTTTGATGTTAAATTGGATTTAACAAATTTATCCTTTTTAGAGAAGACAAAAATAGACAAAAAAGTTCCACATTCTAAGGCACAAAATTAAAAAAGTCGTAAACTTAAAACATCAGTTAACTATTTAGATTAAACAATTTAATTTATTGTAGAAGCGCATTATCTTGAACTTTACGAATTTTTGTTCGGATATCTGCCATCATCTTCTGGACAACAAAAAAGGCAACTTTTTTTAAATAACTGCGCATTGTTTTTAAAAGCTCTATTTTGGCAAACTATCTCCTTGAAAAACTTAAATTTTCGAGCTATTTTTCGATTTGATACTTCAATTTTGTTGTCATGGTTTTTCAACAGTTTTTTTTCTTATTTCTGCTGGTAGGCCTTTGTCATAGCGCTGAATTAAGCTGTAAATAGTTACTCGGCAGATTTTTTTTTCTCGACCGTGTTGTTCAAGCATCGAATAAATGCGTTCGCGCAAAACGTTTTGAAACGCAACCTTTATTATTAATAGCTTCATTAAGACAAAATAACTTTAAAAGAGAGTGAAAATAAAAACGAAAACAAAGTTTTAAATTATTTTATTTTATAATATATTTATTAACTTTTAATATGAAGCTTTAAAAGAAACGAATTTTAATTTTGAATGGGAGCCGCACTTGACTAACCGAAAAGCCGCATGCGGCTCTCGGAGCCGCACTTGCCCACCGTTGGTATATACCATCCTGGTCCAAGGTACATAAAATGATTGTACGTTTGACCACAATACACACACTGATAAAAAACGATATTTTGCTAAACAAATGTTTCTAAACAAATGGTCATTTCTACCTTTAAACAAATCAAGCGTTGTATTTTATGGAAATAATTGTCAAAACATACGAAATAGTGAAAAAAATTAATAAGGATATGTTTAACCCTTATGTAGGCACCAAATTCGTATACCATATTGTGGCACCATGATCTGCAGACAACACATGTAATTTTTATGGAAATTTTTCTACGAGTAGACTAACAATACATAAGGGTTAACAGGAATAATATTGTCTTTCAAATTGTGTAAGGAGAAAAATTACGTTAATTATGGAAAATTTTGAGAAATAGAACTTTTTCTTTCAGATTTTCCATTTTTAAAGTTTATTGTTATTTTTTTCAAACAGTGTGCCATGAATGTAGAAATATTGAACCGAAAATAAAAGAGGGGACATTCATCTTTAAATTAAACCTAAAAATGTGGATTTCCTAGCATTTTTATGGAAGTCGTAAGCACAAAAGTAGTGTTTGATTCCTAAAACTTAAAATTATTCCACCTCCATTAACCCACCTACCCCCCCCCCACTCTTCGGTATAATTTTTTGCTCAAATCGATCGCAGGAACACGCCCTGAAAGTATTTTCCTCATCTGCTGGGACACCCTGTATTTTCAATGATAGTAAGCGAGATCATATCAAAACATTTTTAACTTAACTAGTAGTTTATAACAAATCAAATAAATTTTTTAATATAAATAAATACCAATTGATCCAAGGTACAAGACTTTTCCCTAAATAATATAAAAAGTCATTCGATTAGAAAATCTAGACATTAACATTTTATCATATGAACCCTATAAAACAAGTTCAGATAAACGATCTAAAATGTTTTATATGAAGCCTGATCGCATATTTGTAAATGTCACCATTTTATTAACAGATTAAATTTATTTATTTAACAGATGTAAATATTCATAATATGCATAGTAGCTAAAAACATAAAGGTTCATCCGAAAATACATAGAGTATAGTGGGACAAGACGAGACACAAAAAGTAATTTTTAATAACCCATCTTAAGATTTCATTCATATACCCAAAAGTTCCACGACCCACCATTATGGCGCTGCAATCAAAAGTTTGGTCAAAAATTCACGAAAATATATTCATATGTACATTGAAGTTAGCAGCGGTTTTATGTCGTCCAATTCTTCCTAATAGACCTCCCATCCGTTTAAAATAGATAAATTCTTATAACCGTACGAGAAATCTCGCGTCTTGCACTGTGTCGCATCTTGCCCAACTCTACCCTACATACATTGATTGTCTATGCGTTATTCGGGATTGCAACTCTAATCGATGTCAACCTCTCTTCCATTATGAGGTTATTTATACCAGCATGGTTATCGATTAAATTTAAACAGAAAATAATTATTTTTTGAAAACTCTTTTTCAAATTTTTTTTAAAAATTTAAGATAAAGCGGTATCCAGGGATGAAAAAGATAACTTTAACATTCCTCTTTACAAATATGTCATAGGTCATGTTTTTTCTTACAATAATTAACTTTTTTTGCCCGTTCTCAGAAATGAATACAGTGAATATGAAAATTCCGTTATTTGCACTCCAATTGGCATAGTATCTTTGGAAGAAAATTATTAATTAATTTTGGAAAATTTTTGGTCAAAATAGTTTTCCAAATTTTTATTTTGTAGGGAAGTTTTCATACTGAAATACCATTTCTCATAAAAAATTTATATATTCAAGAGGTTTTGTGTTTTGAAAAATATTGCCCCCCTAAAATAAGGCAACAGAAGAAACACAAAGATTTAATCTTTAAAGGGGTCTATACGTGTTTCGGCGTGTTTTGGAGCCCGGTGAATTAAAAAAAAACTACAAAAGTTTTATGTACGATTTTTTTAATATATTCGTCTATTCTTTGTTAATACACATTAATTTTCATTTTTAATTTCATTAACCCGTTTGACCTGTACTCGACCTTGACCACGCCACTACGAGCCAAGCGGTGTGCGTGATTTTGAAGAAACTGATCCATCGAGTCAAACTTTTTTTTAAATCTTTCAGCAAGCATGTCGCCACAAATAGACACATATAGACTGTACACATGTATAGGCCCCCTTAAGCAACGAATGTATATATTGCACTAGAATTTAGTATGCATTTGACCACGCGGGACCATATTAACAATACTTTGAACCAACAACGGTGGATCATGTAACAGTCAACGTGTGTTAACCATAATGTTTGTTGGCACTAAATTGATAAACTTTTCTGTACGTCATAACTAACGCATAAGTACACGCAGGCTGTATATATATGTACAGTACATGTACATACATATATACATATAATAACCTGACATGCCTACTTTTTCATAAACTTACAATAAGTCATAATCTCTCCTTTAATAGGCCTTTACATTACTAGATATGTATGTTGCATTGATGTATAGGTATTTACTGTCTATCTTTTTACATTATATATTCAACGCAAAACATAGGTGAATGTTTAATAAAACAACTAATTATAATTTATTTAATGGCAAGTTAACATGTTTATTATAAAAAAAATCTGATTTATCGTCCATTAATTTGATATGTTACATTGCTTCTAAAAGCAACTAAGTTGTTTTGGATGACATTTAAATTTGTTGAAGATGAAGAAAAAAAAAACTGTTCTTAATCTACTAGACCTTAACTATCTAATCTCGCGCAAACCAATCAATAAGATGTTAGAATCGATTCAACTTTGAAACCATTCTACAGTCACATTATAAAACGACTTACTGGGATCCATATAAACTGTGCCTAAGAATGTTATCTTAAAACCATTTGGTACATTCTAAGGTAAACTTAAGGAAATTTATTACTTTATGCGGTTAGACAGTACAAAGTTTATTCGAAATTTATAAAGATAAAGCCATATTCTTAACTTTGGAACACTTGCTGTGTGAATAATTAAAACATAAATAACCGGTGGAATCTAAGAAACCGAAGGATGGAGATGTTATCTATGGCCGCATATACATCGTTCTCCATATACCTATCTCTATATATTTTACTATTT
>JANSTT010019433.1:0-51499 GCA_026745375.1 Platyura marginata
AATGAAATGTTCAGTTTTGTATTCTCTATAATTTTTGTTATATTCATTTTTTCAACATTCCGAGTATCTTTCGATTAAATGAATGGTTTATATCAAAATTGGGTGTACAGTGTACACTGTGCCACAGCCTCTCCTATACGGACGGACGGACGGACATATTTCGACTAAGAATTTCACGAGAAAGACAATGGTGTTGAAATTTTTTTTCTACGATGATTATTAAGGGGCGTTACAAACTCCGTACAAAAGTTATAATATCTTGATTAACATCATACATAATTTTTTTCATAAATACTATTGTTAATATATTTTTTAATTTATGTATATATGTGTGATATTTTGAAATTTGGCCATTTTTGAATGGTATTATAACATATTTCAAAATAATATAATCAAATTTTTTTTTTCCTTTTTGTAATTTTAAAATATCTAAAAATAATGAATTAAAGACAGAAAAATAATGAATTAAAAACGTTTTTTTCTTAACTTTTGAAATCCATAAAATATTATTACAAGAGTAAATAATAATTTAAAAATAAAAAAAAAAAATGATAATTCAGTTTTTGATAGAAATGGTCATATGGCAAATAATGACCTCAAAGTCACACTTTTACATAAATTGGCCAGGCGACAAACGAAAAGTATGAAATAGAACAAAAGTTTGTATGGATGAAATGAAGTGCATAAATAGACGAAACTTTTGCGGGGGGTTCAATTTCAAACAAACAAAAAATAAATTTTTCATACAAAAACGCTCCGCTCTAAATACATACATATATGTATAGTATATGTATATGTATATTGATATTAAATATTATTTTAGATTCTACTGTAACATATTTTCTCAAATTTATGTAATGAAATCCCAAAACACCAAAAAAGTTAAATTGGAAAAGTCACTCCTAAATATTCGCCATTGAGTCTGCTCTTTTGTGACATGGCTACGTTTCAGACTTTTATTAGTCAATAAAATTACATTTCTGATTTTTTTTTTCCTTCATTTTCATTATTTCTTCGACAATAAGTGTATGGACAAAACTATAAAAATAAATCTCCATTTTATAGACATGCCGATAGCTTCAAACAAATATCGATAATCGAATACAAAAATGTAAATTAGAATTTTATGACTTAAGCATTCTATATTTAAGTAAATTCGCATATAGAATGATAACACTCTCTATATATGATATTGATATTGATATGTATAATTCTATTCATCTCGTCAGAAATAACATTTATACTGTTTTCAATTGATGTTATATCGTCTATGTAGGACAAAAAGTCATTATCTACACTTTTGTCGAAAACTCGTTTTTTACATATTGTTATGTAATTTTTAATTATCTATTTATTATCTATTGTAGAAGACGATATTTTTCTATCTTTATTACTTATTAAGAAAAATAAAATTTAAAACTCATTATCTCATTATCTCTGCAATGTTAAAAGTGTATACTAAAAACCTTATAACTCGATATCATGTAGATAGTGAGTTTTTGTTCTACATAGACGATAGTACAAATTTCGTCTCGCGCATGTACCAACATTTTGGGTGATTGTGCATTGTGCAATTTGAAGGTTTTTTTTTTCAAAAAAGAGAGGAGAAATTTGCTTTATTCAACTCATTTGGTTACAAATATTTTCCCTCTTGTTTTACGCATTTAAAAATTGCATTTTAATGATTTAAAAATTGCTAAATTTGAATGGTTCTGTAATTCGAAAAGTTGCTACAAATGAATATTGCGCAAAACGAAATTTGCCTGTATGTATAGCCTTGTGAATATCTGATTATTGACCAATTCTTTCTCCTTTATTACATATAAGTTCTGTTACATATAGTGGAGAATTCGATGAAAAGTTGATCTACTATGTATGTGTAATATAATTTGAATTTCGTGCTAACAATCGTAATCGTAATCGAGCTACTTAAGTTCTCTTAAGGAGTAATCAAATATTTAATTGTATTCCCTATTTCGGAAAATAAAAAAAAGTTATTTAAGCAAAACTGAGAGCCTGTTAGATCTAATTTAATTCCTCTAATTCCGGCGTTCTACAAAGCGCTATACTTGGACATTCAATAATTAACCAATTTATTAATGACCCGATATTCTCAAAAATTATATGTACATTGCAACTACTGCAAAAGTCATTGTTTGTTAAACTACGTTGCCATTTAATATATATTCGTGTATGTGTTAGTAATTTTAAGGAATTTTCCCGAAATGTATTATTTTCTTTCATTATGGAATTAATTAAAAAAAAAATTTTTTTTCAGATTTTTAATGGTATTCACATGCTTGGCCTTAAGTGTCTTCTCTACGATAGATGAATATGAGAACCAAGCAATAGATATTTTACTTAGAATGGAGATTTTAGTAGTAATTTGGTTTACTGTAGAATTCGCTTTAAGGTAAGTAATTATTTTATAATTGTACATTTAAATTTAATTTTAATAGTACTTATAATATCTACATATATGTATATATACAAATTACGTATTTATGGAGGTGTGTCACCATGTTTTTTGCAATTGTAAATTGAAAATTCTCAGTTCTTACGTAATACTCTGAAGTTATATTTATGTATATTATAACTCTTTGTCCATATAATGTTAAATAATTATTTTAGACTGTTTTTCAGTATTTTGTATAATTTCTTGTATACAAATTAAAACACTTACGGTTGGTTATTTAATTACAATCCGTTTTCCACTTCAAACTTTTAACAGAAAATTATTATCGCGACCTAGTTAATTCACAATTATAAATTAATTTCTTTAACCTACTAAATTGTGAATCAACTACACTGCTGCATACATCCATATTTTTGTTTTTATAATTTTGTTTTTTTACCAATTCTTCGAAAAACACATAATTTTAATGAAAAAACTTTTTAGTTCTTTGTATCGTAGGTAATATAGGTAAATATATACAACTTCTATTTTTCACCCGTAACTTCACAATAATTAATTCGGTATAGCACAGTCTTTTGCAATAAAGCTATCTACTCACGAAGGTAATATTAAATTTTTTTTTAAGTCACTAGTGTACGCGGTAGCTATGATGACGACATTTAATTCCCTCTTACAACTTTTGATTTATTTGAAATATGAATATAAGACGGAAAAGTATGCGTATATAGGGGAGAATGTTGTCCTAAATTGGATATCGTTGATGTTTTCTTTTTAATTTTAAAACTAATTTGACAGATAATTAGTAAAAAGAAGAATTAAGATGCACAAGGAAGATAGCGACAAAGTATTGAACGATGGCAAATGACAAAACTAAACTAATTTATCGATTTAAATTAACCAGAAGACTGACAATTTCAACAAAAAATAAAATATCTTTGTAATTATGGTAATACATGTAACCCTCGTATAACGCGGTACGTCTATTCCGCGTTTTTGCTACAACGCGGTTTTAAAATTTCGGACGTCCCTTGTGCAACGCTGTAAATAGCGTATTTATTTTATTTGGAACGTAACACTACGTTTTCTATGAGTTTCTTATCTTGTATAACACGATTTATATAATGCGGCATTTTTGTGGAACCTAACTTTCGCGTTCTACGAGGGTTACCTGTAGTTACATGTACATACTTAGCTCTTTTTGCACAAACAGCTGTGATGAAATTAATCTCATTCCAAATGTCTGAAGAAAATGTTTTTGAAAATTCCTACAGAATTATAGAATTATTGCAAAATTTTTATTAGGGCACTTCCGAATACGACTACAGTATAAAGATAAATACTGTAACAGGACAGATTTTGTCATTTCTATCAGGAACAGGATGACACTTTAATCTCAAAGAATTCTAAATAATGTACATTAATCCGAATGGTGTCTGTGGTATTAAAATTCATTAATATATCGTACATTACTTACAGGACATTATTATATGTCAGAAAAAAAGGGAACCACAATATATGTACGTACATATGTAAATTCAAAGAGGTCGAAACGTATTATGTAGGTTTATCGACCCTTCACTATACCATTTATTGTATTTTCATGCTTGCGTGAATATAATTTTTTTTTATCTTGCTTAAAAGAAATAAAATCCAATTCAATAAAGAAAATTTGCCTACGTATGTAGCATTACGATTAATATATGTATACTACTTACAAAACGTTGCTGATATACTGATACCGATACGGATTGAATATAAATATTTGATTATTGTCCAATTTTAGATATATTGCCTGTTCCTTAATTGTGTTGTTACACCCAAAATGATATACTGCCGAGAAATATAAATAATCCTTATTATACCTATTCAGGCTTTCCTGACGTTTGGGATTTAAGAGGGGAAGCGGTTTAGTGTCAAATTCAGAATGAGAGGGAATCTTGTCTTTCTGTCATTTTTTCGATAACAAAATACAATTTTTTGCTGCCTATTCCATTATTCCCGATTGACATTTTCGTGTTGGGACATCTTTTTTTCGTCAATTTAAACTCATTCCTACTCCACCCTATCGAAAAGCTTTATTATAATTGATGTAAGCTTTAAGATTTTATTGTTTCAACTAAGAACAATAACCGACCAAATGACTCAGTAAATTGAGTGGTTACCTTTGGAACAGGAGGTCCCACGTTCAAGACCAACTGGGGATGAAACATTAAGTGTTTTTCTCTGGTATGTTGATTTGAATCAGAGGCCGGGTGGTTGGATTGCAATTAAAAACAATCTAAATAATGGCATTATCTCTAAATAACGTTGAAATTGCGAGCATTTGTAAGGTTTTCGTAAAAAAAACACCTGAATTGCTGCTTTGTTCCACAAAAAAGAGCTTGTCACGTCAATTGCGATAAATGCATAATGATGTCTAATGGGTCCTTCTATAAAGGCCTAAGGAATTTCGGGCGCTCTAGGACGCTTACCCTCTCTCACACTAAACTAACGAACAACAATAGGCCAATAACATTTATAGCGAATCACAAATTTCATTTACCATTATAATTGTTTCTATTTATTATTTAAACTTCTTTGAGCTATACCAAAGTAAATAAATTAAGAAGTTGAAATTGCCGATTGCAGAGAAATACGTACATACATCAATACATACATATATTATACCTATATACATATGGATATAGATACGGATGTGTGTAATATGTATTTGACAAATAATATCCTCTTAGATAAATTTTGAATTTCAAGTTGGGATGTTGCTAGTTATTCGAGTATCATATAATATGAATAGCATTGTCTAACCTAGCATATTACATTAAAACATAATATCTTTAAATATTATCAGTTTAAGTAGATCTCAAGCATCATAGAATGTCAAACACAAGGTACATACAACTTATATATACATATATATAACTATATATTGAGGGTTGATTGGTCTTAGTTATTACGATGTAGAGTGACTGTAGCTAACAATGAAAGTGCCCTTCTGGCATATTATAAAAAAAGTTTGAAGTATATTTTCTTGTTCCAATAAATTTAAACCTTAAAAAAGGTATTATGAAATATATAAACATAATCGACAGCTTATATACATTACCCGCCAACTCATTTTTACCGTTATTTTTATTACATAAAATTAATGTTTATGCAACCCTGCACCTATTTTGATTTTGATAAGAGTGCGATTTTTTATGAATCACTTACACTGCGGCCTTTACTTAGACCTATTGTATAATACTCCAGTTACATTTTTCTCAATCATCATCATCATCAGATTCATCTCTTTTTTTGTGAGAATATGTAGCACTTGAGGTGTTATTTTTATGGAAACGTTACAAATGCTCGCTATGTCACCGCCATGTTTAAGCAATGCTTTTTTTAAATAATGCCATTATCAGACTGTTTTTAAGTGCAATCTAAGCACCCGGCCTCAGATTCAAATTAACATACCAGAAAAAAAAATATTTTCAGGTTTTACCCCAGTCGGGCTTGCACCTACATATGTAAGGTCAAATTATCACAATAAGTTTGTTTTGCAATGTATGACCATCCGTTAACTCAATACGCTATACGAAACAACTTTCTTTTTTTTTTACTGTCTCCTGAAAAGTACATAAAAATGAATTAGCGGGTATTGTATATAAGCCATCGATATATTTAGTTCTATATTAAATAGGTACGTATTTATGCGTATATACAAATTTTCCTACTTAATGTTCCAACTATTTTTGAATTGAAGTTATTTTAATTTTCTTACAAATACTTATATGCACTTAATAACTATAATAAATGTACTCCAAAAAAAAACCCTACAAATGTTATGGCATTCAAATATTTCAGATTTCAAACTCCGCCTATAGGATGGTAAATAAACTATATAAGTACATATACCATAATATTGTCGAAAATATATGTTGGCAGCACTGTCGTAGGCTGGGGAGAATGTACTTACTTGTTATTTAATAATATATATTTTATTAGGTACATACACCTAAAACCTAAATAAATACTCAATGTTCCTTTCCAGATGTACATATATACTTCAACTAAGGATTTTTGTTATTGATTAATCATTAATTATCATTAAGGTACTGTTTGACAACCGGATGGGTTAAATATGAAATAAAGAAAAAGTTTACGGCAACTTTCTTTTCGCCGGCTGCCCAAAATGTTATCATGAAACAAAATCGGTAATGTCAATCAACTAGAAATATCCTTTCCATTTCAACTTCACATAAATCATTATTTTTTGACAATGTAAACAATTGTAGGTAACTGGGTAATGGACGAATTTATTATACCTATTCATCTGTTTTTATCACAAAAACCCAGTTCTTCTTTTACAATTAATTTTGTTTCGGTAAAATTGCCATTATTTATTTAGATTTTAGATACAGGGTGTGCAATATATGCAGAAATGTTACGTTTATAGTTCTGTAAAAATTAAAATGACAGTTGGATGAAAGTTCTGCAAAATGTGTTCCAGAAGTAAAAATTTCAAAATGTTCAACATCATGTGAAAATAATACTCACAAATCGTAGCTTTAAGACAAAATAAAACTTATTTAAATCGGCCTAGTAGTTTCGGCATAATCATCGACGTTTACTTTTGTGGCATCCCCATTGGACACCCTGTACTTATCATAATTAAAAATTAAATTCTATATATTCAAATATAAAAATATTTAGGTACGTGATGTAATCGGCATGATGCCCGACGTATAATTGAGTGATGACATGTTCGAGCTCACATAATATCCCGGCGCCCCCTGATTTGCTGGTATTTTTTTCAATTTAATTTTTAGTATAAAAATGTCATGACATTGATTTGTAATATTTTATTTATTCAGTTTTTAATCGACTCTAATAAGGAAATTTTATCATTTGTAGCAGGCCTACTCAAATTCACCGCACCCTATTCTACTTAAAATAGAAATTCTAATTATATTGCTTTTACATGTATTTCGATATGGCCCACACAAAAAAAAAACAGCATCCGCCACCCAAAGCAAGGTACAATATAGAATGGACCACAAATATTTGTTCCTCGAAATAACAACAAATTTATATACGAAATATGTTTACGAACATAAAACAAAAAAAAAAATTTGTTAATTAATGTGGGTTTGATTAATTTCTATTAACTGTGATTAATATAAATTCAAAACACAACAGTATATATGTTGAAATTATAATTGGCAAAAGCTAATTATAACTTTTCAAAGGCAGTGGAGCTTTAATTCTAACTTTGAAGTAGGTACATATTGAAAATTCCACATTCCAAATATCTAACTCAGCATAAATATTTTGATTTACCTATAGTTAGTTACTAATTGTGTAACAGATGTACGATATTTTCTTTCTATATTACCATTTAAGTATATGCATTATAGATGAAATTCGCGTTAGCTGCTACATATCTATGTGCACATACATACATACATATGTACATACCAGGGGTGACTAGTGGATAAAATGTTTAGGTGTTCAAATTTTTGTGTGCTATCATTTGTTTGTGAATTTTAATACAGAAAGCATGCAGTCTAAATGGCTTTTAGATTTTTCATGTTTTTCTAACCCCGCAAAATGATTAAGATCTACGAGCGCAGAAGATACCTACACAGAATATTTGTCCGCAGGTTTTTGAAAAATAATAAAAGGCCAAAAAAAAGACCATTATATTTTTCACAACCTGCAAGCCATTCATGTCTTTCATAAATTGAATTATTGAAATTTCTACAATAACACAACCTGTATCAGAACCGCAAACGTTTTCTTTTAACATAATAACAATCAAAACTCAATTGACTAATTTATATTACACTGCACAGTTCGCTCAATGACAAAGAAAATACCCTCCCTTAAAATGTTTTCTATTATTTTGCTTTTCTCTAATTCTTTTCCTTTCGCTACTGTAATAATGTTATGCATGGTCGCAGTTACATACATTTAACAAAAATGTTCATCAAAATTTTGGACAATATACAGGTAGGCCACCTACAAAGCGGTATATACGTTCCTAGAAAAGACCTAGAAAAGACCGCGTTATAGAAAAAAATCAACATTATCTGAACCGCGTTGCAGCGAAAACGCGTTGTAGAAGTACCGCGTTGTAGAGGGCCTACCTGTAGCTTATTTGATCGCGCAGTAGGAATAGATGAACTTATAAGAGTGTGTAAGTACAAGTCGTTGAGTTCGATATGGTTTTTATTACGTAGTGTGTGTGCTTATTGTGTCCTACAAACATTTTGTTTTGCTCTAGGAGAGATGGAGAAATGATAACGAAAGGTTTTGTGTCCTAATGAATGTTGAATATAAAGTGGGTATACGATTTTGTTGTGATTTAGGTAACAAATTATGTGAAAGATTATATTTAAAGCGTGGATTGAGTATGTATTGTAAGACACAGAATAGATAAAATACCTAAGGTGTCCTAGGACACTTTGAACAGTATAAAGAATCGCCTATGATACATACATATATAAGGCGTGGATCGTGAAAAACGGTAATTGGTAGCTTTTGGAAACTACAAACAGGAATGTTTTAGCTTGGTTTTTACCGTCAGCATAATTATTTAGCAACAAACAAAAAAAAAAAAACAAAAAGGAAAAACATATGAATTACTTGTCAAATATACTTTGTACACTTATATGTCGTGTGTACTAATTCAAAAAAAAAAAAAAGGAGAAAATAAGTAAATAAATTACATTTTTCAACACGCAAAGTTTCATAACAGCAAACCTAATTTTTCATCGGGCCTTTGCACGTGCAGGAAATTAGCTGTTTTGTTGTAAATGACCAATTTAAATAAGAATCTCTAATATGTTTCAACTCCAGCAGGCTAATAGTAGTCTAAGTATATTCCCCAATCCATAGAGGTAATGTAATACATTCGGTTATTTTGAATTATAGTATTTGTTAGACGCTGGGATATAATAGATCATATAGATACATACAATTTATTATATAGTTAGGAATATAGGTAGAGGTATGTATCCATATTGTGTTTCTATACGCAGAGGAATCAACGAAAAACCCAAGTCTTTTTGCTTGTGACATTTTAACAATGAGTAAATTACAGTTGGGGAGTTTATTTTTGGTAGAAAATAATCGATGTGTAGTACCATCAGTAATGTTCGCAATAGGAAAAGTTAGATTACATTTAATTACAACTAATGTAATGTCATTATTTTAATAGAAAACAATGACATTAATTTTCCCATTAATTAGTTAGAAATTATCTATCATTGAGTAATTTGAAATGTTATTATTGTTATAATAAGTATAGTTTTAATTGAAATTAAGTAAAACTTATTAGATCCATAAAAGTTAAAAATGTCCAAGTTGGATACAATAATCGTTTAAATATTTTTAATGGTATTGATAGATAGATAATAATGATTATTGGTTACACTTTATAACAATTGGTAATAAAAAAACAAATAAAATTTAATTGAAATTAAATTAGAATAAAACAAAAATAAAAAACTTGATAATAAAATTTACATTAAACTAAAATAATACGAAAATAACTTACTAAAGTTGTCTGTCGGGCCTCTCAATCAATAAGTAAAATTCACTCACCAGGCATTTTCTAATTATTATCGAAATTCTCAAAATAGAATTATATTTTCTTTTAACCCTAAAGGCAAGAGTGGAGTATTAATAATTTTTTTTTTCTTCTTTCTATAAAACTTAAAAATAGTAAAAAAAACTCCGGTCGAAAAAGTTTTTCGTTTAAAAGTTATAGGTTTTTTCTTGCTCAACGGACTCTGTTTTGCGCTTTAGGGTTAAACATAAATATAATTAATTTATTTCGGAATTTAAAATAGGAGAATCAGTGGCGAAACGTTAAAAAAAAATAATTTAAAGAAATGACCTTCGAAAATAGATTTCTGGCCGCATAGCCATCCACACTCTTTGCAGCTACCCAATGAAATGATTTTGTTCCACCGTGTTTAATACTCCTTAATATCCGTTACCGAACAAAATTTTGGCACGATTGTGTTAGTCATGAAATTTTAAATCATTCGTCTATCCGTCAATTTTATTTTTACGAAAACCAAGTTAGAGTTAGAGTTGCTCGCCAATTTCCATAAACAACTTGCCTACTAGTTTTTTGCCCGTGACGTATTACAAGTGTTTCTGGTTCAAGCTAAGTTCTTAACCCATGTATTTCATATTACTAGTGTCAAACTAGTGGCGAGTGGCAGATTTTTGAGCAAATTTTTTTTAAAAAAAAACTACATCATATAAGAGAAAATGAAAAAAATTGTGGAAACTGGGAGCATTTTTTTTGTAGTTTTTTAAAAAAATACACAATTTTGAACTTTCTTAAATAAAAGACGTGATTTTAAAAACTTTGGATTATATTATTTAAAATTTCTAGCATATTTTGGCAAATAAAATTTTTAGAAGAAGTTAACCCTTAAAAGTCGATACACTTGGCCCAACAATTTATGTCTCGCCACTTAACCCTAATATTTTAGTTTCTAATGATACGAAAAATGAAGAACATTAAATTCATTCAGCCATTATACAAATTGTCATCCAAATAATGTAACCTGGTAACCTTATTAAAAATCTCTAATTCATTTCAACCCCCTCCCCCTCGTTAACATACACACAAATTACAATTTGAACTTTGTAGGTATATTCATAATTGATTTTTCCTCTTTCTCTCTCATTATCATAATATTTGTTTTTTCCATTAAAACGACATTAATTAAAAATATAACTCATAGTTTGGAAAATTGTTTTTTAGCAAATATCGATGATATGATCATCCGCGGGCGACATAGTTAAGTGACAATGATTGAATATTGCACAATTGGTGATACTTATAATTATATATGCAATTATAACTTATTACAACAACAAAAATAAATTGTTTTATTAAAATGCGCATCACTCATTTTATTTATACAATATGCCAATCAAATATTGTTAACATAAATAAAATGTGCATGACTAACTTTATTATATACTAAATTTATTTGTTTCATGTGAACTTTTAAAAATAAATAATTTGACACCATTGCATATTTTTAGTTATCCTCATTTCATTATTGATTAGATGAAATACAAATTGGCGCAGTCGAGATTTGTAATTGTACTGAACCGTGTACCTATACATATACATGCATATATCGCTTACCGGTGACAATAGTGGCACAACTCAAAAATTGTAAAATTCGTACTTATCTTTGGATTTTAAAGCTAGATTTTATCCTCTATCTTACAACAATACCGTTGATCCGTATAGATTCTAAGAGATGGCTTTTTTGTCAATTAGGAATTTTATACAACAATACAAATTTATAATCCTAAATGTTAATTTTAGAGTTATGCCACTATAGTTGCCGGTGAGCGATATGTGCTAGTGTTTGTGCATAGATAGAATCGTATAATTGCATTGCAAAATCCATAGGTGTTGCAAATATTTGCACAATAGCATATAATTTGATTTGTTTTTTATTTCAAGTTTCGTAACAAAATAAGCACCTAGTATTGTATTATTATACATAAATGTAGAGGTATAGGCACTCAAATTGTAGAGTATACATAGCACATAATGTAATTGAAATTAAATATAAATATAAATGAAAAGTATAATTGAATGCAATATTCAAATTATTTTAATGAAATATTTTCAAAACTATGGAAATAATTATTTTTATTTTGAAAATTTTAATAAAAATTTAATAAACTTTCAGTTAAATATTTTTAATTGGATTTTGATTTTGATTGATTTTTATTATTTTTTTTTTTAATCGTATACTGAGATCATCTTTAACCCTAATCGTATCACGTGTTTTTGTAACGAATGATACCACGATGTGACTTTCAGTCACTTATGAGAAACATGGGAATAATTAAATTGTTATTGTTTTTATTTATAGTTTATATTCATTTATTTATCCAACCAAGCTATATTGAAACATACAGGTCATATATTTTTTTGATTTCGAATTATATAAAAAAACATTCAAAAAATAAGAAAAATTTATTTGTTGATGCAATTTTTGCAAATGATCATCTTTGTACACTGGTTCTTCCTGTGGTCCACTCGTTCAGTAGTACTATAATATTTCTCACATGATTAGATGCAAGTTAGGACATGTCTCAACAAGTATGATTCGCATAAAGGTTGATTTATAATGTGCATATTCTACAAGCGTAACGTAATATTATACTATGTGACTGTGAGTCACATCGTGGTATCATTCGTCGTATTTTGTGAAAAAGGTTAATTTTGATATCATGCCTAACTCCAAATTTACAAATTCTTATTTTTTTTAGTGTTAATTGTTAATTTAAACAATGAGTAAGAAAAAAATTTGGAAATAATCAAAAAATTTAAGTTCAAAATTTAAATGTTACTCAAAGTCACACCGTGGTCTGATGGTTAATAAATTATAACAACTAAAATGGAAAAATTTCTTTTCTATATATGCATTCTTATATAAAATGAAGACTTATTACAATTGTAAACCTAGATTCTGGCAGCACTGTAAAATCTGGCCATTTTGGTTAATCTCTGTTAAAATGGTCGATATTGAGTGGCCCTAGTGATTAGAAAATAATTCTACCTTTGTATAGAAATTAAAACAAAGGACGAAGTCAATTTTATATTACTATGAAAATTAATTGTTTCAGATTATGGTCATCAGGATGTCGTTCTCGATACCAAGGTGGTGTGGGAAGGTTAAAATTCCTAAAGAGGCCTTTCTGTGTTATAGGTACATTATATTTAACCGTACACTTGCTTATACCGTATCTATTTGTATTTATTCTCGTTATTCATTTCAGATGTAATCACAATAGCTGCTTCATTAGTTGTAATAGGTATGGGAACATCAGGACAAGTTTTTGCAACGAGTGCATTACGTGGCCTTCGCTTCTTCCAAATATTAAGAATGGTTCGAATGGATCGACGTGGTGGAACATGGAAATTACTTGGGAGTGTTGTATATGCTCATAGACAAGTAAGTTTTATTAAGATTATACATACTTATTTCGTTAATCACTTCCAAATAAATCCTCAATCATTTATATTTACTTTGCACATTCTGTTAATGTTTCTTATTTTCCATAGTGACTACATTATTTCTAAAAACCGGTAAATAACAGTTTCGAGTCTTTTCGGATCACATTAAAATTTAATCTTATATCCATTAGGCGTCCAAATATTTATACCAACAAAACAGCTATATGGATATTTTGTGTATAGATAGAATACTTTAAAATGCTAAGTATCAGAAAAGCTTATTCGTGTAACCTAATAAAATTTAAGGAATAAAATCATCGTCAATAAGTCCCTTAACTCTTTTATAAATTACGTTAAATTCAAATTTTATCTATAATATAAACGATTCAGGAGGTTCATTATGGATGATAAATATCTATGGACTATGTACTTACCCATAGTTGATTATTATGACAAAAAAAAAATTGTGATTGCTAAATTCAATGCAAGATAATTATTAAAGGAACTTCAAATATACCGAAAAAAATAGATTCATCTAGGGAAAAATATTATTCAAATTTTCCTGTTATTACCTCTACATAATATAGTGTATGAAAATCAATTGATAATATGTCTTCAGTTTTTTTTTTCTTGCAAGGCTATCCTAGTAAATAGGTCATAATCATAAATTTGTTTTATAATACCGAGTGGCTTTAAAGTTAAGATTATAAGTTTTGTTAAACCAATTACTTTATCTTCTCCGATAGAAATTTTGCACAATTTATGGTTATGTACACTGAAACCTGTTTTTGTGCAGTGGATAGGGACCGTGTAAACAAAATCGCACAAACAAAGACCACACAAAAATAGATTTAAAAATAGGCCTATTCTACGCAAAAGTTAAGACTCTAAAAGCGGCCATTTTAATCTTAACTCGTCTTAAGATTGACCTCAAGAGTGCGACACTGAAATTCATATTCCACAACGCGGCTCTTAATTTAAGAGCGCACACATTTTTGCCGGTCTTAACAGTTAAGAGTGCTAATAACTTGACATTTTTGTATATATTGTTTTGGTATATTGTTTCAAGTCGCGACATTTCACACGAACATAATCAGACCTCAGAACGCTTCAATATAACCCATCAGTGGCCGGAACAACAATTAATGCTTTGTGTACCTTATATGTATAGAATAATTTATGTATAAATCAACAGAATGAAATTCCATATAAACATATTGAAAACTTATATGAAAAATCCGAAACTACAAGTAAGAATTTGAATTGGTGATTTATGAAAATTTTTTTTGTATGATATGCAAAACAACAACAAAAAAACAAGTAATTTTCTTTACCTATGCATTTACACTGACACAACCTCACAAAATTTTGCAATCTTAAATTGACAGTTTATAAACTCACCACTACGAGGTAAGACAAATTAAGAGCGCTAATAAAAAGTTGACTGTAGAATACCAAATAAGAGAACGGCTCTTAAAGGCGCTCTTAATTTCTTAATATTTTTGTTCTTAAGATTATTAGCGCTCTTAACGTAGAATAGGCCTGTTAGAGTGTATTATGTATTTTCATAGATATTTTTCATATAATGCATAAAATCGCACAAAAAAAGACCGCACAAAAACAGGTTTTGAGTATATTTAACATATTAGCCAGGTGAAAGCTTCCACATATTAGAATTGTGAGAAAATAAACATTATTTTATCTATAAGGGTAGATGGATGACAAAAGGATGCCCCTCAAATTAAAAATGTTTTAAAATTTTGTTATTTAGTAGGCAAAATCACGAAAAAATAGGCCATTTTTCCCATTTAGTATACCAATTAGCACTTACAAAATAAATAAATTACTGACTGAACACTGTCAACGTGTTCTTAAGTTGTTCTGTATACCAGAAAATTTGATTTTTGGATTTTTTTTTATTCAAAATATCCAAAATTGACATTTTTAATTTTCAAAATTTTTCCTATCAAAACAGAGTTTTCACTATATTTATTTATGTAGAATGTGTGGAAACAAAAATATTATTAATCCATAATTAATTTGTTTATAAATGTTACCTACATTAATAAAATTACTAGCCAAAAAACGATTATTTTTCTTAGATAAAATACAATCAATCCTAAATAAACATCAATAACATTCCAAAATAATATTTTCACTGAAAAGTCTGACGTCGTCATAAATAAATCATTTTCTTTTTTCGAAAAATCAGCAAAAATTATTCAACTTCGTTCTTTCATTTATATTTTGCAAAATACCCAAATATTACAATATTTTGTACATAAATGTTGTTGTATACCTATGGAGTATGGACGGACGTATGATACATATTTATCTTAATAAATTACATTGTAGTGTAGACCCTTATAATTTGTGCATTTATCCATTCACAAAGGAAACAACACAAAACTGTAATGGTTGTTGTTGTTAAATGTTAACCATAATGCGGTTTTTGACATACTTTTTGTCATAATATTTCCCATATTTTCATTGTGGTATACGTTGAAAAATCCTTATATCCATACATATTTCAGTATATTCAGATTCGAGTCATAAATGGGGTCAGTTACTCGTATAACAAACAAACAATCTTTTATACAAATATCTGATGATATCTTTTTTTATTTGCCAAAGGACTTCTTATTACATAATGTTTATCGAATATGTATAATAATTTAGAGATCATAATTTTCTATACTTATCGGCATAAGGATAAAGGGAATCCTTATTTAGAATTTTTCACCAATAACAATTTATTTCCGATGTTTTGGTTCTGCTTAAACAGTACAATTGTTAGATCTCATGATTTCAATCTCAGATCGATGCTGAAGTCTGCCGCTTCAACGGCAAATTTTTACGTAGTGGCGTCTCGTGAAAATTAATTCCATCGTATTTTACAAAAAAAAAACTTAAGTTTTCTTAATGGAAGAAAATGAAAAAAAAATTTACTGGTTTTTTGCTGATTTTTTAAAAAGTGACATAATTTTGAACATTCTTAATATTAAAGATATGATTTTGAAACCTTTAAAGGTACTGCCACACAGAGCGCGGTCTGCCCGCCGCGGTCTGCCATTTTTTGACCGCGCGACAAGACGTTCTTTTGTAATACACATATATGAATGCAGCCGGGCACACAGCTGGTCTGCCGCGGCGTTCAAGGTGAAACCTCCACAGTCAGATTTTCGAATGTATTGAAATACAAAATATTTTTTGCCCGCGGTGGTCTGTCAAAAATTTTATTATTGTGATTGCAATTTTAGTAGAATTGAATGAAATTTTGATATATAATGTGAGAAAATATCCATTTATTTTTGATATTAATAATAAAATTGACAAATTTTTCGCGTATTTCGTTTGTGTGATCGTTTTAATCTCCGGGTAATCGCGGCAAACCGCTTTCTGTGTTCCGTCTCCAGACCGCTGACGGCCGCGGTCAGACCGCGCTCTGTGTGGCAGTACCTTAAGTTTTTATTTTCCAGAATTCGTTGCCAAATGAAATTTTTGGAAAAAACTAACCCTTTAAGGTTGATACGTACACATAAACATAAAAGGGTTAAGCAAAAATAATAATAAATCAATAAATTTTGTTCAGGGGGGCATTCTCTATCTATTTAGTATATTAACATATTTTTTTAAAAGCTAACCCTATGAAAATATAAAGTTTAAAAATCATATCTTAAATATAAGGAAAATTTATTTTTTAAAAAATCGTCAAAAAAAGATGTTCGCCGAACCCTCAAACATTTTCTTCCATCTAAATAACCTACGTTTTATTTTTAAATACTCCTTTATTGATTAGAGTAATCACTCATTATAAGGCATCAATGCTAAAGGTTCACCAGGCGACTAAACATTAAAAACAAAATTGATTGTCCACTTTAGCAATTATGTAAGTGCGAAAATACCGAAAGATTTAAAATGCATAAATAATGTTTGTAATGTTATTTTGAGGAGTAGCTCTTCTTTAATAGCTTCTCCTATTACATAGACACTATTAGTAATTTTTGTAAATCTTTTAACTACTTGCATTTACATCACCACAATTAAAATTAAATCTTTTCATCATTTCTACCAAATTATTCAAAAATTCTACACTTCCTCCCTTTTTCCATTTTACATCCTCATTAATTATACAAGCAAATTTATTTGTACATAAAATGTCTGTACATTTTCATTTTAGAAGTTCTCAAGCAATTTTCTTTTCTTTTATAGGAATTAATAACAACATTGTATATAGGATTTTTGGGCCTTATTTTTGCATCTTTTTTAGTCTATCTAATGGAAAAAGATGTTAACAAAAAATTTAGTAATTTTGCTCAAGCCTTATGGTGGGGTGTGGTAAGTGTCTGATAATTTACTCCAGTTATTTTTTAATCACAAAATTTTAGATAACATTATGTACAGTAGGATATGGTGATATGGTCCCTGAAACGTGGCAAGGGAAAATAATAGCATCATTCTGTGCGTTACTAGGAATATCATTTTTTGCATTGCCTGCGGTAAGTGTTTTTTTTTTTTTTTTTTTTTCAATTTTTGTCATCTTACAAATTATATTGTGTATATGGAACATATTTCATTTATTTAATGGACAATTTTCATTTATTAGTTATTTCGTTTTATATATATTGAATTTTATGAATTATACATATTATGAAATTGAGTTTATAAATTGTTAATTGCTTAAAAAAAACGAACTGTAAAAATACAATATGTGAATATTAATTAGATCAATATCAATAACGAATAATTGTATCAATAATTGAATCACTTTTATTCTATTTTTAATATAAAAATTATCATAATCATATTACAGCACTTACCATACCATATCACGTGTAATTTATAGAATATTTTCAGAATTAAGTAGCTTTTTAGCCAGTGTTGCCAACCCTTCGTTTACATTCACATTTAATCCTACCCAACAAGCTCAACAATTAGATTTTAATGTAATAATTCCGGTTTATGTACAATATACGTATCTTTAAATTACAATTACTAAGAAATAATAATCTGATCGAATATTCCCGGAATTGCCATTATCCTTAATTACAATGATCGCTGTTCTAAATACTTTATGAATTTTTTTGATCAAATGTATTGTCCAAAATTGGCAAAAATACTAAAACAACCAAGATATTTGTTTGTTTTGCGTAAGGAACTCAAATAGTGTGTCAGGACCAGAATAAATTATCTCGAAAAATGTTTCTCATGGTTAATTTAGCCTTATACGGACAATTTATCTTGCGAACAATTTATTTGGAATAAGTTTTGCATGAAATCAATTGTCTTAAGATCAGAGCCGTAACGAGCTTTTCTGGTGCCCGAGGCAAACTGTGAAATTTTTGCCCCCTGCCTTTCATTGATAAAAGTTTTACTAAATTCGAAAGAATCATACTAGGTTTTTTTATAAGAATTCACAAATGGATTTTTCGAGATTTTATCGCAGCAAATTCATCAATTATTTCGTCGAAATTAATTTCTTGAGCAATCTCATTCTCAATAGATAAAATTGCTAAGTTAGTCAATCTCTCTTGGCCCATAGTCGATCTCAAATAATTTTTAATGAGTTTGAGTTTGCTGAAGCTGCGTTCACAGGTGGCTATATTTACCGGTGTTGTTAAGAAGACCCTAAATGCAATTTCAATGTTAGGGTAAGATTCTTTAAGATTATAATCATGAATCAACTGAAGTAACTCCAAAGTGGTTGCAGATGCGATATGGTCGGGTAAAATTCGATGGCGCCCGAGGCAAGCGCCTCACTACGGCTCTGCTTAAGATAAATTATCAGTGAACAACTCAAATGCCAAATCAATTTTATCCCACAATTTGTTAAACTATTCACTTTTTGTGTTGGTTGTCCTGTTCAAATCGACTCTATAACATGCACGATCATGTATGGAATTCTACACTATATTTACAGCAAGTATAGTGGCTATTTTACTTTATCAGCGGAATGGGACCAATACAAATAAATAATTATTTGTTATAAAGTTTTTATTTGCTTGTGTTATTAACAGGTAATCCAGGTTGGTAAAAATATGGCAATACGTTAATTAGAGATCAGTAGGTACTGAGTAATAGATCAATAAATAATTGTATACCGTCAGAATATAACATTGGGTAATTTATTTGTACAGAAAAGACTAGCTCAATAATTGATCCCTGTAAAACGCTCAAATACAATACAATAGTATAGCATCAGCAATTTGCAAGGAATATTACACTTTACCAATGTAAAAGATATGATTCACTTGGCGATTAAAGTGTTAATTAATTTGATTATCTTTATCTTAGGATTTGATATTCTTTACTATTAAGATTCGAACAGTAAAAAATGTAATGTACTAAGAAATGTTTCTGTATACATAGGTATTCAAAAGATATCAGAGAAGGTCAATAGAGTATAAATATTTCCTATAAAAGATGTGGTGTAAAAGGATAATGTAGAGATAGATTAACCTTTTCGTTGTCTCCTTTACAAAATAAAGCAATAAAATCAAATAATGGCGTATTGATGTTATTCACCCCGAAAGGAATATACTTTCTTTTTATTTAATTTAGCTGATAACTATATACAAAACACATGTTAATCTGCTCTATGTATTGTATGTATTTATGTATATACACCTATATAAATATAGTACCTGAATCCTCTATATATGCGAAATAGTTTATAGTAAATTAAGATGGCTAAATCTAAACCAACCAGCCCCCTAGTAACCATATACTGATGTAATATTTAAGCTGGCTTGAATTAAACGTTCCACCATAATGTAATCTAAACCCAATGAAAAGTCGGTGAAAGTTTCATTATAGTCTGAATTACAAATAATTAATAAACACCACATTTGGATATATGCCATTATACAGTCTGTTCCACAGAAAAGTGTCTTCGTTTGTTTTATTTTTTTTTTAATGCCCTAATAACATGCATACGTGTGGTGGCAAATTGTTTACTTTATTCAAATACCTACCGTGTGTTATCATCTAATCTTCAGTATGTTTTGAGACCTTGCTACGATGACATCATTTCGCAATGAGTGCATAGTATAAAAAGTGATTTGAAGTGATTTTTCTAGTGACTCATCCTAAAGGATCAAAATTAATTGTAAAACAAGCAGCAAAATACTCAAAACTATCGATAACATTTGTGAAATTGTGGATTCAAATAGAACGACTACAAAAAGAAAGGATAAAGTGATTTATATGTTAAATTTGAGGCAACCAAAACAAAAATTGCTGGTAAAAGGTATTCATGTGTCTATAAACAAAAATTCGATGTAGACTCAGCGAATTTGACGTTAAGAACCGAACAACAAGTTTCAATTGTGGTGAAAGATAAAAAAAAACATCCAACAGCTTATACACAGGCACTGAAGCCGATGTGAAGAGATCTACCTTCATAATATGCGAAACACTTAGCCGAAAATTGTACGAAAAGATGCCATGCAAGTCGCCATTGTAACTGGACGCCATACTAATATAAACGCTTTTAGCGAAATATTAAGAATAAATGTTAATTGAAAGTTATTTTAGCGTTTTTAATGCATTTTTTTGAGACATGTTTCTGTGGAACAAACCTATATATGCATACATATGTACATACATATATGTATGTATGTATATATTTGTCGAGTGCTTAATTAAGTTTTAAGTTGATATAGAATATTTGTGTTACCGTATATGATAATATACATAATAAGTATCATATCGCATATATGTACATATGTAACTATAGCGTATAATTGTTGCTAAATAGAAAATTAATCTATCTAGGGAATACTTGGCAGTGGATTTGCACTTAAAGTACAACAACAGCAACGCCAGAAGCATATGATTCGTAGACGGCAACCAGCTGCAACGCTTATACAATCTCTCTGGAGATGTTATGCAGCAGATGAACATTCCGTATCGATAGCAACATGGAAAATTCATCAAGTTCCACTACCAAGTCCGCCACCATCGTAAGTATTTATGTTTCCTTTGCGTAGACATTTTTAAATCTATATAAATGTAATTTATAATTATCGAAATTTTGTTTAGCCTCAATTTTTTATTTTTTTTTTTGTTTTTAAATTGCCAAACTTAATTTAATGTTTTATTTCGGTGTTTGTGTCTTTATAGTTCTGAGTACTGGGATAGATTGGTTAAGAATTTATGTGAATATAGGTAATTGTGGGTATTTAGTGAATGAGATCTTTTAGTTTTTGATTTTTATTATTATACTCTTTTTTTTTTTTTCTTTGCCGTAAATTCACCATATAAGAATATTATACATACTTTATGGGTGATTTGTTTTCTGAGACGTTTTTTTTTTTTTTTAATATGTATGTATAATATATATATTATATAATGATTGCAACCCCTAATTATTGGTCTATGTCTTATTGAGAAGGGATTTGGCTAATAATTTTTTATTGAAAAAACAAAATTTTTTTAATTTAACAAACGAGCAATGACATAACTCGTAGCTTTTGATTGTTTAGAAATTTTTTTTCTTATAAGATATTATTAGCTTAATTATACATACATTGGCTATAAGTACATGGAAAACTGCAATGGTGGTTAAAATATGTGATATACTATATAACTACTTAATTATATTTCTTATTGTTGTAGCTTTTTCTTTTTATCATTTAACTGTAAATAGTATTTTGTAATAATAAGTTTTCTGTTATAATACGAGTAAGATGAAAACAAAGATCTTATCAATTAAGTAAAATTTTCAGTTCTAAATTCACAATCAGAGATAGATTTTAACAAAAATTAAATTTAAAAATTTATTCTTCTATTTAAAACGAAGCGCCCTCCCAAACGATACATACCTTCATGTAGAATGGTATATATACCTACATATCAATATCCCAGCTTTTCTCCGATTTTTTTTCCATTTTCTAGCATAAAATTCATAAAATTCATAAATTATGCATTAACTGAATTAAAATACCCCTTCTGCAACAATTTTCCGTTAAACCATCTGTACATTTTTCAAAATTACATTAATTTCAATTTCACACTTTTTGTAACAATTGAATTATAAAATAAGTACCTATAGAATTTTAAAACGACGTAATTGTAGCCCATATATCATCAGCTTAGTTCTATTCTGTCAAAATTGCATATACTTTTAGTAAATACTCTCATTACTGTTGATGGCATAGAATTAGTCTGATCTTATTTTAGATAAATTTTCACTTATGGCAACAACAAAAAATAGAACTGATGTAACGAAATTTTCCATTTAATAAAAAATCCACCAATGCAGGAAACAAAATTACGATTATACAAAATTATATTCAACCCTTCTGCATAGGATTAAATCGAAATTATTATTTTTTTTATAAATACATATCGTGCATTTCATATATTATCTAGTCTAGATTCTGAATATTATTAAATAATGATTAAATACCTTAAGTACATTTTATTTTTATTAATAATAGAAAAGCTAAACAGAAACAAAATCGATTAATTTAAATCGGAAAGTAATTAATTAAGTATAATTTTGGCCAATGGAGTTCCACATCCACATTTGATCTTAGTACACTCTTCCTAAGCATTTTTGATTGAACGTTTTCTTAATAATGATTTATAATACATATAACAAATGTGTATGTACGTGTACGTACGTAAGAACGTATAGATATAGTGCACCTAATCTTCTAGATATATAATAATCAGTCACGAATCCCACTAATATGTAATGGAAGAAGTGCTTCCGTATAAAAGTTTTCAACATTTTAAATGTTTTTCAATTAATATGTTCCTAAATGGAATACATTTTACTCACATAACCCAACAAAAATTAATAAAAAGAAAATCTTCACATTTCTATAATTTAGTAAAGAAAAAAATCACATCAATTTCACTCTTTTGTACAGAATGTCACACCTGATATATGATCTGATCCAATTTTTGTTTAAAAGGAATCGTAAAATGTCTTCCAATAGGTAAGATCGATAGAAGTTATTTCTTCTACCCCAAAAAAATGCCTCGTGCCTGATAATAATTAGATCTAAATTTGAATGATGGGAACTATATAGTTTAACAAAAGAAAATAATTATAAAAAAAACAAATAGTAATCAAAAAAATCAAAAACCAGTAGGTAATTACCTATAAACTAAATACCAAACTTATCGTATTATATTCATACATGTAGACATCAATCAGATTATTAAATATCAACTATTAATTAAAAACTGAACAAACACTCCAGAAATCTTGACCTATCTTTGTCAAGATACAATTTAAATTCAAGTGCTTTAAACTATTTCATAACGGAGATTCTGTAAATTCAAAAGGTTTGCAGGTTATTTAGAACAAGTGGGGGGTGGAATTACATTAATTTCTTCCATAAATAGAGAAAGAGATTTTATTAAACTGATATTTATAGGTAATCGATTATTTATTAGTTATTTAAATTGTTATTAATTAATGGTAAATATTAATTCAAATAATTAAACATTAATTTCTTCCACATGACGAAACCGGAGTGTTACAGACATGTTTGTAAATGGTTAAAGTCCGCACAAAATTCAAATAACTGAATACAAATTTGACTATGTCCTTGCCTTTTCGAATACAGTCAAAAGTGTAAGAAAATTCGAAAGTTTTTCTCAAAAGTTTGCACTCAAACTTTATCAAGGTTGTTAAGTTCATAACTTTTAATGTAACATAAATATAAAATCGTTTGTCAAACATAAAAATAAAAATAAAATGTATTTATGTAACTATTGTTATTATTATTGCTTGGGATAGATTGAAATCGTTGGTAATTTTAAGCACTTATCCACCTGCGTACAAAAATTTTTAATTTTTCCAAAAATTTAATTTAGCCATTCATACGTACAAAAATACTCACATAAAAATACGAATTCTTTTACATCCGTTTTATTTACCATCTACCACTTTTTATTTAATTTAACACAAAAGAATTTCGTTTCCATTCGAGGAGTAAATTAAATTTTTATTTTTAGCAATTTTTCAAAAATTTAAATTTTATAATTACAAATTTGCAGAAAGTGTGAAATTCGACTTTTTTTTGTTAATTATTAAAAATACATTTAATAATATTTAAATGTTTTTAAAATGTTTGTGAAAATTCGGCTCTCTAAAGCTAAAAATAAATGAGAAATATTTAAAAGGGCTCCGTCTTTTTTTTTTTTTTTTTTAAAAGGATAAAAACGTTACTAAAACGATCTTAGTTTGGACATTTATAAAAAAAAAAAAATGTAATATGCACATTTTCCAAATTCTAAGTTTTCCAATTGTTATTTTCGATTTTCTTTCTTTTTTAAGGATTTTAGTTGAACAAATCTTTAGACCACTTACTGACAATAACGTCAATTATTGGAAGTAGGTACAAATTATGTACTCGTACATAACTATATAAATACTTAGACCTTACGAGTTAGGTGTAGGTAGGTTAATAAATGAGTTTATAGACAATATATAGATCGTCTCTATAATATATGTGGTTGATGTATGATATGTTCGAAAACTTCTTCATCAGTTTTGTTATTAACTATTAGTAAAACTCTTTTCATTAACGATCACTCTTTATTGTTTACATTAAAGCATTCATGGTCAAAAAATGTATTTATTGGCACGACGATATCCTAAAAGCTATGAAAGGTTCGTGTTGGAAAGTGCTATTATATTGTTCCTTAAATATTAATTTGTATACTTGAACATTGAATTAATTGTAAATTATACTTTTATGTTAGGTACAATACATAATTGTAATGTTTAAGTAGAGTTGGAAATTTTTTTGTATAATAGTTTATTCGAACTCCATTATATTTTATTCCTTGAATGATAATAGATTATTTTTGTATTAAATATGTATTGTAAACGTTTTTATTTTGCACATAACTAATGGATCCAATATTATATATTATACATCAACACGTTTCAATATCTAAAACACAATTTTTATATTTAACAAATCACCCCTTATTAATATACATATACATATGTACATATAAATATATATATATAGGTTTATGTAAGTGGGTGAATACATCAATCAAATTATATTAATAATAATACTTTAACGTTATATTTCTGAAATTATATACCAAATTTATTGTAGCTTCGCCCTATATATTAATTCCACAATAAATTATTTAAATAACACCAAATCTCTAGCTATTTCAAAGTTATACAAAAAGCTTTAATAATACACGCAACAAGAACTAAGCTTTTGTGTCTCACTAGCTCTCTATACATTTATATACATAGGTTTCACACCAAACTTATTATAACCACCACCCACCCCCCTCCCCCCATTCCTGTATTTTCAATGAATATTTTATACCTTTATTTTATTATGATTCAAATCTCTACGATTTAACGTGTTAATTGTGTATTATTACTAAACGATTTAATTATATAATTTAATTTATATATATATATATATATATATGTAAACTTCTATAGGCTATTGTCTTTGTGTTATCTTATCAAATCAGAATTTCACCTAAAGGGGTTCTCCGAAACTTATTTATCTCGTCTCAACAATTCTATATTTGAGATAATTATTATCAATCAATTTGAAATAAAATCACTTAATAATTAGGTATAGAATTATATTAAACATTTCCTACTTAAGGCTAACACAACTAAAGTATACATACATATGTATGTATATGTAGGTACGTAAATATGTATATGTGTAACTTTTATTTTATTGAATGTAAGGTATTGTAATAAATAATTTCTAAGGTAAAAAATTATTCGTGAAAAAATTATACGCTTGAGCTTGTTCAGATGACATGATTTCGGCTGCGATCAACAAAAACAGAACATTGGTGTTGTTTGACAAATTATCGTTCATCTAGTACAGAGATCGACAACCTTTTTCGGCGGCGGGTCCAAAACCAACAAAAATTAGACTATTCAGAAGACTGTCGGGTCAATATTATTTTGCTCTTCAACTTCTCAGCAATTGTTAACATTTCGTTTCGTCGTTAACATAATCCGTGTAAAACTTTATAATCAAACAAAATTAATTAATCCATTATTTATGTTTTCTAAAAGTTTTTCTTTTATATTTACATGTTTTCTAATATTCTGTTATTTGCGAAGCTTAAGTGGATCACTTCAAATTATCAAATCGGTCATTTGTTGACCCGCGGGTCATAGTTTGGAAACCCCTGATCTAGTTGACAGTTAGCATTTAATACATCTGTTAAGGTTAAGGTCACAATAACTAAAATGCTCTATTAAGCCACGAGGATAATAAAACAAACATAATCATAAAGTCGACAAGCGCATTTGACATCAACTTTGTTTGCTACTTGAACTCACCCTTTTTCTTACTTGAAGGATACTTTCAAATTTCCAATTTCAAAAATTGCCAGTAATCAAAAACTTTGGTCGACATCAACTAAGTTCACTGCTTGAACTAATCCAGTTTCAATTTTAAAAATTGCCATTAACCGAAGACATTGGTCGACATCAACTAATTTTACTTACCCTTTTTCTTCGCGTTACTTTCAATTTTCAAATTTCAAAAAAACCAATGAAAAACTTTTGTCGACATCAACTGCATTACTTGAACTCATCCTTTTTCTTATGTGAATGTGAAAGTCAGTTTCAATTTTAAAAAATTGCCAGATTTTTTTTTTGCATTTTTTTGGAATGCAAATTTTATTTTTTTTTAATTGTACCTACATATGTACAATTGTACATATATTCGAAAATAAGTGTGGACTCATTCTAGACATTCACATTAGCCTTAAGCATTCTTTAGTGGAAAAAATAGAATTAAACTTAAGAGAAAGTAGTACGTACCTGCAATGCCTTAATAATGTACAAATCCTCAGTTATTTTCTCCGTTTGTAATAAAAATCTACAGATCTTTTGCAGTAATGAGATTACATTTTGGTCAATAATACATACGAACAAAAGTGCCACCAACATTTTTTCACCAAAAAGGATTCGTTTAAAATATTTTCACTTTCTTTTTTTTTTTTTTTTGGTTTTTACACAAACAAATCCAAAACACTCATCATATCTTATGTTTTTATATTTAATTATTTTTGTTTCATTATAAACGACAAGATTGTTTGCAAATTTTAGCAAATTTTTGTTTCCTGCATTGTAATCATCTTTTTGTAGCTACATAGAAGAGTAATTTGTATATATTTTAATATTATGCTTTTATGGCGCACATCCTTTTTTTATATTTAACATTAATTTGACAATTGTATGAATGAGATTTGCTGTATATTTTCTAGTAGGTATCTTAAACAAAGCTATTTTTTTTAAATCTGTAAATATTCCCTTAAACAAAGGCTTTATATACCTACATACATGAATATTATGTACGTTATGAATTATAAAAGCTTTAAATTTTAATTTTTTATATTATACATTTATAAACTTTTGCTATTGTTTCTATATGTGATTTCAAAAAAAAAAAAAAACAAAACTAAACAATATAAAAACAATAAAACCATTTACGCACGTTAATGAATGCCTTCCACGCAACAGCTCTAAATTGGATATACCCAAAGAAGTGCCATCGACATCCGGCGCCATGTAAGTGTCATCCACTAGCTAGCAGCAGTTTTTTCTTAGCCATGTAACAAGCAAATCGCATTTGGCTTGTTAAAAAGTTTATTATACATTTTTGCAAGCTTGATTTTAAGTAGAACTTTTTTGCTTATAGACAAAAATAGGCATTGTTTTCTACATATACATTTCATATGTAGGATCGTTAAAGTAGTAATATACATTTTTAAAGTTTCCAAATAGTTTTTCTCTCCTACAAATTAACGATACAAAATTCATTACGAGAGTTTTTCGTTTTCTTCTTTCTTTTTTTTTTAAAGTTAATTGAAATTTTTATTGGCACAAAGTTTTTTTAATCAAGTGAATTTGTTCTATAGCGTGAATATTTTCAATTTATATGTATGTATGGATATACATATGTACCAGGCACGAATTCTCATAATATGTAATGGAATGAGTGCGTGTATAACATTATATTAAAAAAAAATTATAACATCATATTTTTTCAAAAAAACGACTAAAGAACATTCACATCATCTGTGTGATCTATGTGATCCAAGATAGGAACATATTTCTAGTCGGCCGCTACTTAAAGTGCGGTGCGGTCCGATGGATGTGATGACGATTACAATTCCGGTCTATATATTTTATATTATAACTGCTTTATTATGTTTTAAGCAATTCGAACAAGATTTGAGGAAGAAGGAACAGGGAGACCGAAGAGAATATTGTAACACGACTAAGATTTTCTAACCAAACAAATATTCTAAGTTATTATTGATAATTGTATAATTAATCGATGCACAAAGTCTAAATTCACTTACTTTACAGTGATTTGTGTTTTTCGTTTAAGTAAGTAAAAAACCAAAAATTCGTCCTTTGTCTAAGTCTAGAAAGTAATAATTAGAATATAAATATAAGCAAGCCAGCCAAATATTGTACTTTTACGTAATTGTTTCATAGTTAATTTTTTTAATAATAGAGTAAAAACTGTTACAACTATTCCCGGTCTCCACTACATATTTATTTACGTAATTTGGTATAAAATAATCAATTTTTCTGATATACTCAAAATTTTTAATCGAAATTAAAAAAAAATAAACGAAAGAGCAAAATCCCTTCTGTGGCTACAATCGATTTCATGTAATATTAGTGTACATATTTTTAACAGTAACTAGGTACTATTGAGAAGACGTTTTCGGAGTTTAATAGTCAGTTGTATTGATTTTTACAAGTGTTTTTTTTATTGTAATTGTTAGTATTAGAATTGGTTTTTTTAGATGATTAGTATTTTTAGTAGAATTGTTTTTAAAATATAAATAGTTGTTTTTAAATTATAAATAACATTTAGAAATTTTTATTGATATTTTCATCAATTTCATCGGAAATTTATATAAATAGAAAAAAAATCACCCCAATGAATTCAGAAAGGAATTATGGAAGTTTAAAAAGATTTTTTTACAATTTTACTTGCATATCAAAAATTGTGAACAAATAATCAACAGATTAATTTATATAATTTGAATACTTTTTTAAATGAATTTAAATAATTACAAATTACAACAACATAAATGTTAATCATAAAAGCATAATCGACAATTTTGATATCTACTTTAAATCAGTGAAATATTTTACAACAAAAAAGAAGCTTTAATATTATGGAATATTTTATTTTCGAATTTATTTTCTATTTTCATTGAATTCAGTTTATTTGATAAATTATGTGCATACCTACATATGCGATACCAATAAAGGAATTTTATATCAAATAAAGGAATTTTATATCCATTTATATTGAACATAAAATTAGCTTGAAACTATTAACAAACAATAAAATCGTTGACGTCATATATTAATTAAATTTAGTACACCTATCCCTATACGAATTATAACATTTCTAGAGAATAAATGTAAGTACTATCGTTCAGAATGTTGATTTTCACTTTTAATTAAAAATATAATTAATGTTAATTCAAAAGTAATCATAATAGCTAAATGTCTACATATAATAAGGTATGAAGTGAATAATGGCGTTGACATTATGTCATAAGATAATATGATAATAGTGTAATAATTTAAATTAATTAATTTTGTTGCGTCGAGAATTTCAACCTACCTACATACAATACAAATATGTACAATGTACATATAAGAATGAGTGATTGCCTATATTAGGCAATGAATACAAAATATTCCAGTACTTTTTACATTTACACTGCGAAATGTGCTCAGAAATAATCTACACAGCAATACGTGAGTTATAATACCGCAGTCGCGCCGTAGCCTAGTCCTTATGTAAGAATTAAAAAAAAAAAAAGAAGTTTTTATTAAAATGTACTAGAGCTTTTATAACCTTTACACAATGCTTTGTGCCGCAGGAATATACGGCGAGACAGTGACATTATAACTCGGTTATAAGTTCTGAGAGGTTTAGAGCGCACACAAATGATTCATCATTTTCAAAATACAGTATATATATATAAAAGTTCACATATTACACTGCAGGTCAGGTACATAGACATTATACAAGTACAGAAAATACTGATTCTCACAAAATACATACATAAGTATGTTCATTATAATTTGAATTAACTTAGAAAAGTTACGCAAAGTCAAAAGGTTTCTCGCACACTCAAAAACACACAAAATCCCTGTATGAAATCATGAATTGAATATTTATGTATATATACAGCATGTAATAGAAAGCTTAAAAGTTTTATGTAAATTTATGTAAAGCACAAAATTACTGAATAATTGTATGTTTGTAGTTTGGTTTTGCTATGCAAAATGCATTGTTTAACTTTCAATAATTAATTTCATTTATGCGTTTGAACTAAAAAATTTGTATTCTTCTCCTCTATTACCCATATTAAGTTTTTTTTTTTTTTATTAAACCCCTCTATGATAAAGTATTTCTTTTTATTTTTGAGCACAATTTTGTGACTCACGACAAAAATTTTTTTTTTTCCTTTTCTTCTGTGCATCTTTCTTTTTTTTTTTAATTATATTTTGCGAGCAAAACACAATTAAAAACACAGGTATTATCATATGTTTCGCTGATTAGGCGTGCATCTTCTAGTTTCAAACACAACGCATCATTTGTGGCTAGACTACCGACTATACGAAGGCACAAAAGTCAATCGCTTCATTCGCCCGGAAATCAAAAACCACCAACAGGATCGACAAGAGGTCGTTGTCCGAGAACAAGTGATATGAATACATCAGCTGAGAATTTAGGTAATTTATTGTAACAGTTTTTTTTTTATTTAGTTATGATTTAAAATGATTGGTCTGCTTTTAATTAAGTATACTAACCGAATGAAATTATATTATAATAGCAGTTGCGCTGCTAGCAACAACAAAAAAAAAGCTTAAATATATAACTTTGCCACTAACACAAACAGCAAAAACAACAAGAATAAAAATTATTTATTTATTTAAGATTATTTTAATGAATGTTAGTCTTAAAAATATAATTGATTTTGAAACTAAGACAGCTTAAAGCAAAATATCTGAATACATCTAAAAGACCTTACCGCCATTTCCAAAATAACGTCAACATTTTAGATTAGCACCATCCACCATACATACAAGTTATATCCACTTAGCAACACACAAACGTGCGTTCAATGTTATATAATAAATAAAATATGTTTGCATATCAATTATTTTTTAATAATGAACAGTGTTTTCCGCTTAACTCCACATTAACTTATAAAAATTCTGTGCAGTTTTGTATTTTTCTATTTTACTTTGACAGTTCAATTGTTCGTGAGAATTGCAATTATTCGTTGTTCCGAACATTTTAGATTTGGGCTTTAAATCATTTATTATAGATCTTATTTATAATTTTTTTTAAAAAAACGGTTTGAACCAACACATACTTACATTATTTAGAAATCACGAATCTACAACAGAGTCTTGAATTAAATTGCATTTTTTTTTTAAATTTAAACTTAAATATTAAAATCACCCGAAATTCTGTAATACTTAATAAAAGCTTAAGAGTAAGTTAAATCGACTTAAATTCGAAACGAAACCTCTTCACGCATAGTTACTTCCAATAAATTGTCATGATTATTATGTTATATTGCAGAAGTAACAAATAATGGGCGACCCATGAATGCTAGCTTAAGTGAAGACTCTGTTGCAGAAACAGCACTATCGAAAAAGAACTCAGATGGTAAGTTTTGTTTTTGTCTACCAAATTATTGTAAAAGTAGTTGAAGAAATGAATCAAGCTATTTGCATTGTTGTTCATTTATGGCAATAAACATTTTGTTATTCAAATGATGGTTTTATGTCAAATCTACTTTACCCGTTCGATTCCGTTTTCTTTACTTAGTGTAAAGTTTTTAAGTATAAAATTGTTTTAAAATTTCTAAATAATACCTTGCTGTCTCGCTCTTATTCTAACTTAAAATGGAATCAGTCAAACTTCTCTCAACAAGCTTTCCATTGGGGTAATACAAGTCTTTTCAAAAAAAAAAAAAAAAAAACCAAAAAAAGCTTGATTCATTTCCGTTGCACGAACTGTTTTAACTCTTTAGTTCGCCATAATTTTGTCAAAATATGTTTACAATTACAGCACAAACACAAAACTTATCTATAAACAAAAAAACGTTGTAACCATTACAGTAAAGGTCGTTTAATTATAATTTTCAGGGGAGACAAAATTGTTGCTACTCTATATTAGAATTTTCTTGGGTAGCTGCAATTGAGTTAGGTACGCGAAAGATAGGACGATTATTTTTTTATTTTTGTTTAAAGGATCTCAATTTGTGTCAGCAATCCGTATTATGTATTTCGTTTAATGCTCCAGAACTGTGTATATGTAAGATGGAGATAAATTGGTAATAATTTCTTTCATTTATAATTAGATTATTGGATTATTGGTTAAACTGATTTTTTTTTTTAATTAAACATTAGTAATCTAATTCATTATTATTTTTATCTATACATATCTATCTAGTCTAGATATATAGATATGTAATCTATCTCTCAGTGGCGTAGCGTGAGTTTTTTTTTGTCTATACAAAGTAACTCTGAAATAAATTTTTAATCCACGTAACACAGCTAATTGTTAAAATATTTTTTATAATGATAATATTATTTTAAATCAAATTTTATTTCCAATCATTTCTGTCTAATCATCGAACTCAAAACTGTGAGTCTATCACGTATCACAACTCTCATTGTTTAACAAATTCAACGAATTCGTATTTTCTATCACAAATTTCATGTAAACTACTCTACTTTGGTGTTGAATTTGTCAATTTGTCGGTATTGACAAATTTCGTTGGTATTCAATTATTTTTTTGTGTCAAGTGAGATTTTTTTTTGTGAAAAAATGTAAGTAAATATTATAAACATAAATTGTAATTAAAATTTTAATAATTTTTCAAAAATCATATTAAATAAATGTTATATTATTATAATTTTTTACCAAACCTATTATTAGGCCAAAACTAACAACCCAAAACAATTGAAAATGGACATAAAAAGACAAAAATTGTAAATTTTAATTTTGTTATTTATTTTTTATTATTTAATAATATACAATACCGATCAATAAACATAAATATAAACATTTTAATTTACGTGTGAATAATTTTTTAAATTTTAATACACAAATTATAGATTAAAAAAGGCATTTGACAGATAATGCATGAGAAATATAGTCGGTAAAGAAGATATATTTTCAGTTCAATACCGCTTTTAATAGTTGTGAACGATGATACGAAATTTTCTGAAACTTGTTAAATTGCCAAATTTGATAGATGCGAAAGTTGTGTTAGGTGATAGACCCACTGGGTATTCTGTAGGACAATTTTTATATGGATGATTTAGTTAATTAGGCTTGTAAAATACCTAGTTTTGAATTGCATATATTGATGATTTTCCAAATAAAATGTAACTTGAAATAAGAGAAATAGTTAAGGTAGTTATGCAGATTAAAGAATTTCAGAAGTACTTTACATAAAAATCAAGCCCATGCTACGGTTACTGCTATCTCTCTATCTATATTCTACATCTATTCTTTCTTCATTTTATTATATTGTTTTTATTTTTAATAACATTTTGATAATTTACTTTTTATTTGTTTTTATCTTTTTCAGTTTCTTTTTATTATTTTCATCATTTATCGCAATTAAAGAATTATTTTCTAAGTGTACCAACACAGAAAGTAAACTATGGTAAGTATATAAATACATTTATTTACACAACAAGCAATTTTAAGTTAAAAACAGCTCTTAAAAAATTAGGTGAAAGATTAACAAAAAAATTTATCGAATTATTTCAATATTACTTATATTGATATAATTATAGGTTTGTTGCATATAGAATGAAGGAACTGTATGCAGTGAAGAATTTAGTAATATACGTTCTGTAAAAATTAGCTATTAAAAAAAAAAAAGAAAAGCTTTATTTTTTATCAATTATAATAAGCCAATACATTCGTTAACAAATCAACTTCATCTTACATTATCAGTACATTCTGAGCTTTTAGCGACTACATAATATATTTTTGCTGACTTTTTTTGGTTTATTGATCATGACAGGTTAACTTACATAATAAAGGAAAAATTACACAATGTTCTTACGTTTATCTTAAAATTAATTATAAACAATAAAAGTATATTAAGATCAAATCTGAAATTTTAAAGTGTAATATGGTCGCATTATTGTCGACTATTCTGTAAATTAGTCTAATTGTTTTTTTTTGTTTTGGTATTTTGATGTGCAACATATTTATGCTTTTAAATGGCTTCAATTTATTAAATAATTAGATAATTAAACAATAATTAAAAAAAAAAAAAAATTATGATTGAACAAAACGTGTGCGGTAATGGTTATTATATTATATCACACACTATTTACATTGTACATACACAAATATATTATATACTTAGGTATACAACACATATTATAATACTTTGCATGTTCTCATAAATTATTGGTGCTTTAAATTTATTTTACAAATACCTATAGGTATGGTATGCATGAATAAATTAATTTTATGGATTTTAAAATGCTAACTGTACTACTGTGAATAAATTATGATATAAAAAACTATTATAAAAAATAAATTAAAATACTACCTACTAGGAGTACTAATTATGATGGATTTAGTTAGTCATAAGCATAACAATAACCAAACGACACCTTTAGCAAAAAAAATTCATTAATTAACCTTAAAGCGTGAAATTTTACGGTTTAGCCTTTTTTATATAATTTGTGTAATAATAATACCAATGAGCTTTTAATAATGGTGTCACATGACTATAATAGGTGTTTACAACTCAAATTAAAAGAGACTAACTAAAAAAAAATCTCACACATTGAAAATCAGTTTAATTTAATTTTTTTTTTCATTTGTTACTTATGTATTAAGCTAAGCACAATATCCATAGATAAGATTAATTCTACATGCACTTAATGCTCGGTATATTGCATTTTTACCATTAGTTAAGATATTCGACATGATTTAATTAAATCCGAAACAACAAAAATATTTGCTACAGGACTTTAAGAAAAACAAAAACTATTAAATATTAATACCGAGCATTTTTTTCCAAAATGTCACGCAAGCACCCGAACTCCCAATTAAAAATCAAAATTAGAAATCTTAAAAATATTGTAAAATTCATTACCTAAATGTTGTGATTTGTATATCTTTGTTTTAAAATCTAGCCGAATTTGAATTAAGTTCATTTCAAAGCACCACTGATGATTCGTCCAAACATTTTGCGTCACACAACAATGTCTACCATTCTCGTGCGGGAAGTGACGGCAGTGAACAGGAACAAGGCGACAATATCTATAATCCGGCAATTTTAAAAATTGGCGAAGCTTCGGCATTACCTGTGATGTTATGTGGTCTTTTACAAAAAGAATTATTCTATCAGCAAAGCAAAGCGCTACAGAAACAATATAATGCTACGTTAAGTCAATCGAGCTCCGACTACATAAAATCACATCGTCATAGCATAAGCAGTGCGTACCATTTAAAATAATTCTATATTAAATTGTTTTAATATATTTGGTTAAAGGTGTTTTCGATTATGTATAGTTTTTTTGTATGTGGGTATATATATACACGTATATGTATGTGTTCACTTAATTTTGTTGTAAATTACTTAATTAAACACTCCACTAAACGATTTCTGTTCTTCTTTACACTATTAGTTGTACAATACATGTTTTAACACATTATGCACTAGACCGTTTACAACAACAAAAAAGATTGTACATAGACAAACATTAAACAATTAAAAATGCCTCCAGTTTTCATCTTCATTGGAAATGCAATGAATTTCCTTAAAAGTTTTTTTTTATTTATTTAGGTCATTAGAATGGAAGAAAATAATGTTCGACGAACATCTTGACCAAAAGTGGCATAATTTTAAACATTCTTAACCCTAATTACGTTGGGATGAGTCTCGGAGACTCATTTCCATTTCGTTTTCATTGATTTGCCTCACAACAATTTCTATATTTTTTTGTTACACATATATTTTTGTAAGCCTATTACAGTCACCATGAATTTAAAATAAATGTGAAAATATGATTAACACTAGTAAATCTACTAAAATCCCTTATGAGTCTATGAGACTCATCGCATACGTTAACGTAAGTATGTATATTGACCCAACGTAATTAGGGTTAATATTGAAAGTGTGATTTTGAAACTTTGTATTTTTATATTATTTTCAAATTCCAGTAAATTTAGAGAAATAAAATTTTTGAAAAAAGATTACCCTTTAATGTTGATAGATTTTGAAAATTCTGGAAATTTTAAAATATGTAATATAAAAATACAAAGTTTCAAAATCACATCTTTAATATTAAGTTCAAAATTCAATCAAAAGGGCTAAGTTTTTTTAAAAAAAATGCTCTCACGATGATGGAATCAATAATTTTTACCAGACGCCACTGTAGATAAAGAAATATCATATTTACGTCACCTAAGATCATGCATAGCTCGTAAATTTAAACATTTTAAAGCAGTGTAAATAATACCACAGTGCCATATGTATATACAAATCCCCTTATACTAACGGTATAGAGAGAAACAAGATATGATCTTGCGCAGTTCTTGTGACGTCATATGGAGACGTATTTTCTATTTTCTTTGGTTACTATTAAGTTACCATTTATTTACTATTGTATGGTTACCATATATAGTTATCATTTTAGTTGTGAAATGTATCGTTTACTTAAAGAAAACGGCAAAATGATTGCAAAACTCCCAGTAATTAATTTGCAAATAAAAAACAATACATTTAGTCACCTGATGTATGACATCATTGCACAATAATGAGCGAAAATAGAGAGAATAAAAAAGTATCTTTATTTCTTTATTTACCTTTATGTAAGTATGCTCAATTCTAAAAATTACAGTAAATTCTGCACAAACCGATCCCACATTTCTTATATGATTTTTAAGATTTTATGGTGAAATTAATCCTCAGAACATAACAATTTCATAAACATTTATCTAATTCAAACACACTTGTATTATTTGAAAATACTCATCAAAATTTACAACAACATTATCTATGCCTACATCATTTCAACGCACCTTTAACTAAATTTATTAAAAATAATGATGGTACCTTGGTACCGTTTCACGTAAAAAAACTTCATCAATATATTGTTACATCACCAGCAAATGTTTAACTATAGTGTTGTCCTGTAATTTCTACAGTAATGTAACCAATCCACTTTTGCACATATTTACCTGAGGTTATATATTGTATACTCCTGGCCCCCCAAAAATAATTTATGTAATTATAGTCATTAGTTAATTAATTGCACCAGAACATTTTCAGCTTGAATACACAAATTCCTGACTAATAGTTACACGGTATGTTAGACACTTATTACATGTATACAATGCCCTAATATCCGATTTGTAAGTGTTTTGAAAATCCCATAGGAAATTTAAGTGTTTTTTTTTATATTTTTATTTCTAATAGCAGTACTTGAGGATTTGAGATTTGAGATTCTCGCAAGCAATTAAAGATAACTACGTAAACACATTTTTATGTTCTTTTAAAGGGTAAATGTATAATATCGGGGTCATTGACAAATTATCTGTATACATATAAGAAGAAGATAAAAGAGAATTTGTTGCCATAACCATGGAAATCAGAGGGGTATGGAAATATTCACAAATCCTTCAAAGAACCTCTAAAAAAATCATTTAATTATATTCTAGCTAACATTTCTCAGTCAAAAAATTCTAAATTTTTTTCTGCACGCATTTGTTACCAATAATTTATGAAAAAAATATTTTCATCATAAACACATTTCTGTCCTAACGGTATTAATAATTACTCTTATTAGTTAACTATGTGTACTTTATACATTTATGTCTACTACTTAGTGGGCGTGGCATAATTATTTTAGCACAGAATTTTCATTAAAAAAATAAAATGGTAAAATCAGTTATTTGTATCTTCATCCTACATAGTACGTTATTAGCAATGCAATTAATTCTATTATTTGAGTGTATTCAAATGGCTTTCATTATTGATAATTTTAAGTTTTCTGGTATTTGGAATATCAATTGTAATAATTAGAATTAGTAATTAAATAGTAACTATGCCTAGATATTGTGTGTTATTATCACTGACCTGTGTTTTTTTCCAACAATAACAACAACAAAAAACATTTTTTTTTTAAATAACATTTTTTCAATAATTTTTATTTCTATCATCATAGATGAAGACGACGAACCGCGGTGTGTTCAATTAACCAATCAACATAAAACAGCAATCCGTTTTATTAGAAAGGTGAGTTGAAGTTTATGTATTATTAATAATAAATTATTAATAAAAAATTAGTTATACAATAAGAGAAAATTTTGCGCTAGAATTAATAAGAAAATTTATTTTTTAACGAAAAAAAAAAAAAAAAAAGAAAAAACCACTTTTTTAGGTTTATTAACAAACAATTTTAATTGTCAAACAGATGAAGTATTTTGTAGCACGGCGTAAATTTAAGGAGGCCTTAAAACCCTACGATGTGAAAGATGTTATGGAGCAATATGCAGCTGGGCATGTTGATCTCCTGGGCCGAGTAAAAAATGTTCAAACTAGGTAGTTACAAACATAAACTAACAATACAAAAAAAAAAAAAAACAAAAAAACAAAAAAAAACGGTGAACGATCAAAATTACTGTATTTTTAAATTGTGCCTTAAATAATCTGAGTAATAATACTATATTCACTATTTAAACACTTTGTATACTAATAACGATTCTGATTATAATTTGTAATTTTGTTTGGTCTTGGGTATTGTGTTAGTGTTGTGTAATTCATCATTATTTTTAGAACATTGTTATTTTGTTGAATGAGTTTTGAAATGAATAACTGCAATACCTAGTTATAAATCACATTTTATACTAACAAAAATTCCTATTTGTTGTTAAATTAAAAAAAAAAAAAAAGATTCAGTGTAATATTGTAGATTGTATAGTTTATCTACTACTTACTATATTATACTTGACTATTTTGACATTTAACAACATCACTATTTTCAACTTACAATTCCTATATACGAACATGTATACTATGAGTAATCAGTTGCCTAACTAATACTTCTTTATGACATGTCTATTAAATTCTTAATATTAGTTCGCAGAGATTTTTTTTTTTTTTATTTCATAACAGATAGAATTGGGACTGATCTTGATCTATGCTTAAATTGATCTTTCAATATAGATCTATTCTTCACTTTCTTTTTAGTTGAATAATTCCTTCAATAAATTTAATTCAATTAAAAATAACAAACGTATTAGATTTCAATACATCGATATTGCTAGGGTTCAAACTTCATATAAAAAAATAAAAAAAAATATTTTGTACAACTCATAACACCCCATCTAAACAATTAGATAAATATTTGTTACAATTCAATTATTGAAAAAAAATTATTGTACAGATTAGCTCTATAGTCTGAATATATTATTTTGACCAGAATAAATGTTTTTTTTTTTTATTTTTGAACTTTGAATGCATATTTTTTTAAAACTAATTTACACTTAATTTAATTCTTAATAATTTTATTACACTAAATACATAAGTGCATCATATTTAACATTTTTTTAAAAACACCAAAAATTAATGAATTTTCAATTGAATTTTTATATTTTCACTTTCTCAGTAAATAACGTATTTAGCTTCTTTTAAATTGCATTTATATTTGCATGTAGTTCTGAACCCTAGTAATGATTGAAAGCAATTTTCTTCAAATATATTTTAAATATTACTAATTTACAAATTTGGAACTTTTGTTAGCGAATTACTATCAGGATGCCAATAATTTACGTTAAGATCCCTGATTAATTCGATAACATTATCACATCACAATATTTTAATTTATTGTTTCAATTGCAAAATTTTTTTTGTACCAATAATTATGCCAATTTCTATAAAAAGTCATCATTTTTTTTTATAGAAATGATCCTGGTTATAATTTATTTATGTATTTAATGAATTTTTCCAAACACTGTTATTATATACAAAGTCACGATTTAATTTTTCGAAATACTTTGGCATGATCACATAACACAATTGAGTATTATGTAAAAGTTATATTTATATATAGGTCCTGTCGCAACTCATCCAGAAGCATTTGTTATTTTTTTTTTTTTAATAAATTATAATGTAGTTAATCTAAAAAGTTAAATTTTCGTGAAAACCTTTTTATAGAAATAATATTAAAGGAATTGCAAAACATATTTTTATTATTAATTAATTATAAACTTATATTTTTACTCGAGTACATTAAACAAAACAACAACTAAATCATAATTAACCAATTATCGTATCGCATGATAACTTACATACCTACTATATAACAATTTGTCATTTTAAGTTTCAGTAAAAAAAAAAAACTGTCTTAAATACAAATTCTCAATTATTATTTCATTAATAATAATTGAAAATATCCATTTAATTTCCGTAATCACTTATAGGTATACCTATTTACATATATACATATATACATATATAGTACTCTAAATTGACCTATATCTGATAAAGCTTTAAATATACCTAAATTCATTCATATGTTCGACATTGTAATTAAGAATATATTATTATACCACATGGGGTATTATTATGCGTTTTTGAATATCATACCTATCATAGTGATTATTTTTTATAGCCTCGTTTAAGGTTACCTATAATAAATCTATATATTCTTAATTACGTGGAAAATTAGTATCGTCATTATAGACGTCATTATAACGACGTATTGCCGGCATACACAAAACAAATATTACTTCAACAATTTTCCATTTATAAATTAAGCTTCATGTGTAATAAATACTATACACAGGCGGTTACATACTAAAAAAAAAAAAAAAAAAACGTAGGTAATCATGTTTGCTAAATTTTAAATTAATAAACTTTGGGTAATGTCAGAAAATTAATTTCCACTATATTATATAGTAATTAAATAGTAATCAAATTATATTTTTGAGAGCGTTTTGATGCTTCGGTGAATTTTTTCTCCAGATCAACAATGATATTTAGAAATTGTGTTATAAGTCGTAGGTCTTTCTTTGTTTTTGGTAACTAAGTAATACTTAAGTGTATATTTATGTAAAAACAATTTTCAAGTTTTCTCTTAATTTTATATAATTAATTAGATAATACATTTTAAGCAGTTAATCTCCTTATAAATTTACAGAAAGGACTTAATATTTTTTTTTTGTTAAACCTACTTATACTTATTTTATTATATATTATAAATTTATCTTATATATTTATGTAACTCTAAAATCTCTTTCAATTGTCGAAATATTTTGTCATATTTTATATTAAAATTATGGCATCCTTCGTTTTTTTTTTTCGTTTAACCCATTGGACAAGTAAATATGGTCTAACTAAACCATCAGAGAGGATTACTAATTCTATTTATATTTTGATTATTTCCATTCCTCTTTCTATCGTTTTAAAATTTCAAAACAATTATCTGCTCGACAAATACGAATGTCATTTGCATAAATCTCAATGTAGGTATAGTCTTTTACAGTATATTTTGTGCAATAAAAGCCATTAGGGAAATTTCTTAATTCATTTTTAATGGAATTTTATTTTTTAAATTGTTAATACATGTTTGCCGACCGACTAAAGAGCTCTGTGCGGATAGAGTCGTTGCCTGTGGAGCGGATAGTCACAGGTTCAAGGTCCGACTAGAGCAACACTAATTTTTTCTTTTTTTCTTTGAGTATGACGATTTAAATATGAGATCGAGTCGTTAAATTCTACTTTAAATAAGCAATAAATTCATATGGCAAAATTTTCGGTGAAATAGCGAACATTTAAATGGTTTCGCAAGATTAAATTCAAATGTTTTGTATATTTTTTTCTTTAATTTTAAAACTATTATTTATCTTCAAAATCTATTTAAAATATACTTAATAGTGTTAGTGTTTACGTTTAATTAGTGTTAGTGTGTGGTTGGGGTCCACTTTTTTAATTGGGCCGATTAGAAATACCGTTTTTTAGTATTTTTCCACTTTTTTGCATCGCCAGTAATCACTGAGTTAGAATAAGCGACTAGAAGCCTCACCATTTTCTTTTCTCTTGATGTCCCGTCCCGCATAATCTGTCTAAATCAATTGTGAATAGAATATTAGTCTATATGAGAACGGATTAATTATTCTTGAGGTAGAATCTCAAATGGAATGTTCATCTTAAGCAAATCTTTCAGGAAATATATGTTGAGGCAGGGATTTGAACTTGAAATGGTAGTCAGCGGATCTGCCAAAGTAGTTTTATATTTACGTCTACAAGAAATATCCAGGTCAAATTCATTTTAGATTGGGAAATTTTGCCACTATGCTACTACTAAGAAAATGACATTGTATTGTTGTAGTGCTTTTCCTCTAATATTATTCTGACAATACTGCTACTTATTCGAAAGCGATTGTGCCATGTTTAAACACCGTGTAAGAAGCCACAGAAGAAATTTGTTCAATTTGGAAAGATCAATATTCAACTTCAACAATCTTTACAAGGAAACTTGGATATCCAGCAACTGTAAATGACTTAATTTATAAATCGTTTGATCGTCTTGACTTTTCCTCAAATTAATTGATCAGTCTACATTTTGTTCATTTTGATAAGAAAATTTTTTTAATTCATCTCATTCTTCTCGCTACATCAAATGTTATTTTATTTAATTTTGCCAATTTTGATGTCAGATACAAGTTAATTTAAAAAAAAAAAAACAGCAACGGCATAATTATAACAAACAAGTATAAGGGCAAGATGCCAATAATTTATTTGTTATAATAAATTTTCATGTCCAAATATAGCTATTTTAATTAATAATTAATTGTAATTAAAACTTTAACGATTTTGATTCATATCTAATTGTTAGCTAAAGTACTTTTTGGCACGAAAAAAGTTTCGTGAAGCACTCAAGCCATATGATGTAAAAGATGTTATTGAACAGTATTCTTCCGGTCATGCCGATCTACTAAATCGAGTCAGGAATCTTCAGTTTAGGTGAGACAATTTAGTACGAATAAAAAAAAAATGAATTGCTGTTTTCTCCTTTATTTCTATAATGAATATTAAATGGTATATTACTTACTATATGTTTTTTATTATTATTATTATTTAAGAATAAAAATGTTAAAATATAAATTATAACAATCATAAATACATAAATTATATATGTCTTAGACTGTTATTATACGTTTTTATAGGAAAATCAAATTTAAATGAAAGCTTTTACACTCAGTTATTAATGCGAAGTTCACAGCTATCAAAAAAAAAATAAAAATAATCAGATTACAGCATCTTAGAGTTATTTATTGTAGAATGCAAAAAGGCAGCTAGCACAGAAACTATCAATTTCATGACAGTATATATCTACTTTAAAAAATATAAACCAAAAGCTTTTCATGCTTAAATAATCTCAAAACCAAATTATTTATAATAGAAATTTGCATGAATACATCGAATCTTACATCTTGTATATAATCTCAGAATACTTATAAATATAAATCAAAATTAAATATAAATTAAAAAAAAAACTTTATTCTAGTGCTTTAATTAGTAGGTATTTTTAATCTGTGTTAAATAGAAAAAAAAACATTCCATAGCGTCTAAACTATTTTATCTCTGCCAATAATTTTAAATTGGAACATTATGGTTGGCAACTTAATTTTCCTCTATTATTAATTTTTCTTAAAAGCTTAAAACTTTACCTAAATTCTATAATCAATTCCATACGAACGGTACATTTTCCATATCAAAGTTAAAACCATAAAATATTCAGAATTTTTAGGAGCATGAAGGAAATCGTTCGATTGAGTACGTTTTTTTTTTTTTTTTAATTACCTGGATGACTGGCATTGCTGTTAGTTACATATATAAAATATGCATGTTGATTATACCGTATATATAATAATACCTGTATGTAGCACATATTTTAATTAAAGTCACAAAAACTTCAATGGTAGAATATGATGATGATGATGATGATGATGTTAGGGAAAAACTGAATTAATTTTACAGCTTACAGTTAGTTGAGGGACAAAAATGAGAAAGTTGGAAAAAAGTTTTATAGCTGGCTGATATAATATATAACAAAATTAATTAACATGAAATGCAATTTATTTAATGGATCTTTCTTGAGCATAATATTGAATAATTAATAATAATTATGTACGTCAATCTTAGAAAGAGTTTTTTTTTTTTTATCTTGTAAAGAATGTATTATTGGATTTAGAAAATCGAAACTATACCGTAAATATTTAATAAATAAATCAATGGTGCAGTGAAGATTGATTTAGGGATTAATAGTTTTACGCCAATTATCGAAGTTGAGTAATGGACTTTAAATCTTTTCGATTTACTGGAAGGTATTTGAAAAATGTTTCTGATACATATCTGATGCTTGCTAAATTATATAACATTGAATTTATTTTCTTAGTTCTCGTAATATTTTTAATGGTCGTCACTCTATAGACATTTAAAATGATGAATGAAACATCATTCGCACATCGCACTATTATATATCACAACATGAGTTGTTTGAAATATTATGTATGTGTTCACTCCAGCACTTCTCAAATGTGAAAAAAGATATGAAATTTTACATTTTATTTTGACTTAAAATTTAACTTAAGGACTTGTAAAAAACTAAAATGAACTACTTATTAACTTCAGATTTCTCTAATATCCTATAAAAATCAAAACGTATGGCAGTCTTTTTTTAACTTATGTACTTAAATATTTTTTTAAATTTTTCTTAAGCTCTTAAAAATAATTAATTTGGAAAATCAATTTCAATATTTCTGTTCAAAGAAAAGGAATATAAGTAATGATGCTGGTACACGTGCAACTGTTTGTGCAAATATTTGCAAGTATGGCGTCACGCGAAAATGGTTGCAAAGTCGATTTGCATAAAAAGTGAAAGATTTCGGTAGTACACGTGCAAAGTTTTTGTCATAAAGTTGCAAAGTCGAAGCAAAGTCAGGCCACGTCTCGTAATCAATTTTCGTGCAAAGTCTTTGCAGGAACTTTGCATGAAAATTTTTTCGATAGTACACGTGCAAATAAAGTTGCAAATTTTATCAAAAATGTTTTGCAAATATTTGCATTCAGACTTTGCAATTCAAAACATTTCGATAGTACACGTGCAAATATTTTTTGTACAAAGTCGTGACGCCATTTTGACGTCACGCATGCAAATATTTGCACAAAAAGTTGCACGTGTACTAGCACCTTTAGTGATTCTAGGTTGTTTTATCGCTTCTTTGGCCAACCTTCGATCCGTGGTAGTTTTTCCAGATTTGCTTCATTTCTTACTAAATTTTAGTAACAAATATATCAAATGTCACAAATGGCATAAATTTAAACGAGATTATCGGTTGCGCAAACCGTAAATCAACCAAAAATAACTAGCCAAATGCCACCTCTGGAGGATTCGAACCAACCGGACCTGATATAATGCGATGCTATTTTAGAAAATTTGCCTATAGATAATTTCTAATATATATATATATATATATAGAAATAAATAATTAACTTTTAATCTATACATATGTGCATTGTACAATGTACATATCCCTACATAAGTTTATACATACATATACCTACATAAACATATATATTATATTAAAAGTTTTATTATATACATAAACTACATACAACATATTAAGTATTAAAACATTGTTAACAATAATAAAAATATTTAAAAAAAAACGTTTATATTCCCACTAAAGTTGATATATTATTAAAATATAGCTTTAATAATTTAGCTGCCCTATTTTATAGTAGATATATCCTATTTACATAATGCATATATATGAAGCACAACAACCTTTCGTATAATTTATTTAGCAAACATTTTTACTTAAAAGTTCTATTCAAACATTTATAGTATTTCCTTTTCGCATATATATTATTCATTTGCTTCTAAATTTAGTTAAGGTTTGCTTTCTGCTTGCATTGTTCTAAATAATGCTTTATATTTGCACAGAGTTTCAAAGTATATTTATACAAAGAAGAGTTAGGTAGGTACGAAACGATATTTAATATACATATTATAAATTTTGTTTGTATTATTAAAAAATTCAATAATTTAACGTTTAACCAAAATGTATTTAAAAATTCTATTAGATCGTTTTGGGGTTTGGTGGAATTAGCCAAATGAAAAATATTGAAATAAATATGAATATGCTAATGGATAGTATAAAGATTAAATATAGAGAGAAATTGTTTTATGATAATAAATTCCATAATAAAATTCAATTATAATAAATGTTAAGGTCGTAAAGAATTTTGAAAGCTCAAAAAAATTGTAAAAAATCAAATAATTTTTTGGCATATTATTCCCCATATGCATGGTAGTAATTATAGCTATTTCGTCATGATGAGCTAATAACAACTAGTTTTTTACAGCCATTACTAAACATATACCTACTAAGTACTTTTCATTGATATATAAAAATATTCTGAAACTTTCCCTGCGATGTTAGAAGCATGTAAGCGTCGTGACAATGTTGTACTAGCAATTAATCTACCATTTTTGAACATTATTACTTAATTTAAAGTAAAAAATTTTTTTTTTCTTTCTATAATTACAATTACAGATTAGATCAAATTCTTGGTAAGCAAGGCTCAAAAGCAAAAGATGTATATGCATCGAAAATAAGTCTGGCATCACGTGTTGTAAAAGTAGAACGATCGGTGAGTACCGAGAAAAAAAACGAAAAACCAAAATGTTCAAATTATAACACTACAAAAATAAATGTTTCCAATTCCAGGTAGCCGATATAGAAGAAAAATTAGATATTTTAATTAAGGCGTACATGCAGGATCGTGAACGTTTTCTAGCACTTCCAATAGTTCCTGATACCCAACATTCCATTAATCCTAAGAATCCCCCAAACCCTCCACCAAGTGGAGGTGGCATTATGTCATCAACTACATCCAGTGGTGGTTCATTAATGGTATGTACAAAAATTGCAATATTTTTAGGGATTTATTTCTTTCAGTGTACAAAAAATTAATATTCCTTTCATTATTATATAGCCAAAACCAATACTAGTAGATAAACAATTTTCGGAACCTAATTCGCCTATAACGAAAACATTTGACCAATCCGTACAGAGACGACCGCCAATGCATAGAGGTTTCTCAGATTTAGGCAATCGTATTAAGAAACGAGTGACTTTAAGGTACGAATTAATTCAATTGTTTGCGGTGTTTGCTTTTTTCTTTCCAAAAATTCATAGAAATATATAGAGTATTTCAAAACAGCGCAATACCACCTCAATATGTGGGTGCTAATACAACATTCCATCATGATGGAAGTGGCGACGTTGTGATAGTTGTTCCTCCAATGGATATGTCAAATATTGAACCAATTATGGTCGGTCCACAACATTCGATATGCATTGAAACCGAAGCCGATATTGAACCAACAAGTCCAAAAACTGTTACGGAAAGTTCAAGTAAGTGTCAATTTTAATACGATAGGTGTTTAATTGTAATTGTTTTATAACTTTTTTAAAAAGATATATTTAAAGTGAAAAGTCTTCGAACGCCCTCAATAATGCTTATCTTAAGACCATTTTGGCCGTTTTTATAGTCAATGAAGCGTTTTAAGGCAAAAATTGAAGCATTTCTCCACAATTTTTCTCTCTTTTTCAACTCTTCCTAACTTATTTCATTATGGTTTAATTACAATTTATTCTCTCTATAATTTCCTTATCAAAATTCTCTCTAAGACTTAGTTTAAGTTTATGTTCATATGACTTATTTTTAAACTCGTAATTTCTGGCATTTTTGTGGTATTAACAGGCTATCGATTATTTTCGTACCCTTCTTTTATTGAAAATTCGAAACGCTTCTCAATGCTTCAACTCATTTAGTCCAATAGCTAAAATGGGCCTGCCTAAATGTGCGGCACTAAATCATGCCAATTTAGTTTGATACAAATATTATTCGCTATAGTCATCATGGTCATTATGTGGTCATCTGACGTTAATCAAATATGGCTACTTTTCATTTTCATTTTCATCTCAATGGAAAACTTGTCAGATTGAGCATAAAAAAAATGAATATACTTTTGAACATCTTTTGGTTTTTGGATTGTACAATATAATTTTTTTTTTTTTTGTACAAAAACATTGTTTCTGTTATGTGATTTTTTTAAAATCCCCAACAAAGAAAATTTAACCGGAATAGATTTTCTTATAATTGTGCGGTGACCATGATGAGTTATTGTGACCTGACTTTATCAATTATGAAAAATTGTTAATGGTAGGTGATGGAAAAGATTTCATGTACATTTCTTTAAGATTACCTTCGCCAAAATATAGTTACATAATAATTTAATTTTAATAAAGATTATCTATATAATTCTAATAAATATACATATTGATTTGTGTGCAATGTTTAAAAAAGATAAAATTACTCTCATAAAAAATTGTCTCCATTATATTTTGATGTTTAGACAGTTTAACACATTGCTAATGTAATATTGCAGCAGCATCATATGATGGCTACTCCTCATCAACATCGCTATAACATGAAAGGGATAGTCAATGCAGCCAAATAACATTTTCAATGTGGGATGATCCAAATCTATTTCAAATTTGCAATGGCCATTATGTTTCATCAATCATTTAAAAAAACAAAACAATACAAACGAACAAAAAAAAAAAAGTGAAAAAATCTTAATGAATTATCTTGACGCTTAGTTATCCCGTTCAAACAAATATTTTATGCGATCCCAAGTTGAATAATTAATGGCTTCATTGATGTTACCGAAAATTCAAAACAAAAAACAAACAAACAAAAAAAAAACAAAAAAAAAAAAACGTTTTCCATCGTTCCCCCATAGTGAGTTCATTCTAACAAATAATTCAAAAAGCTAAATGTTTATTATCAAAAATTATAAATAAACTTTTAATCTAGATTAATATGAGGATTTAATAATTTTTTTTTTTTAATATTTACCATATTTAAATAATTCTACTATATATAAAACTCATCGTTCTAGATTTTGAGTCTATTTATTGGTATCAAGGACGAATATTAAATTTTTTTTTCTAAAATTGTCGCTTCGCTATTTTTATTAAAATTCTATATCGTCATTTAAATAGATAAAAATAAATACAATAAAAAGTAGTGTGAAACTAGGGGTTCAAAAACATTTTTAGTTGATTCAAAAAAATATTTTGAGTACGAATATTATTTTGAATAAAGTTAAATGAAAAGCTAACAAAATACCTGCGCACCAGTAACGTAGCGTGAATTTTATTATTGCCTATACTATGTACCTTTGATATTCGTACTATAATCCATAACTCATAACTCCCTTAATTCTTGAAATATTTTTCTAATAATAATCGTATTTTAAGGAAAAATTTATTTCCAATTTTCCAAAATATTGAGAAAATCATCAAAATATGCAACTTAAAACCGGATATTCTGTAAGCCTAATTATCCATTGAGAAATTGTCTTGCAGAATACCCAGTTTTGAAATGCATATTTTGATGATTTTTTTCGATATTTTCTTAGAAAACCGAAAATAATCTATAAAACAAAAAAGGTTGGAAATAAAATTTTACTGGAAGTAAGATTATCTTTATTAAAATATTGAAATAATTAATGGAGTTAGAAGGATTATAGTAAGAATTTCAAAGGTACTTTGTATAGGCAAAAATAAAATCCACGCTACGTCACTGCTGCACGCTTATATTAATTAGAAAATTAACTAAAATTAAAAGTAACTGCTAACCTTTAAAACTTTTAAGCTTTAAGGTGAATGTTCAAAGAAGAGGTCAAATAAAATATATTCAAACAATTATAGAATATTTGTTCAATAGAGATTTCAAACCCAAAATAATTGACGTATAAAAAAATGCTTATCAATTTTATGTAAATATCTTCTTGAATTTAAAGAATTAATAATTCCCTTTAAATATTAAAAATAATTGATTTTAAATTTTCATCAAAAACATGTAGTTAGGTAATAATTTTCTTGTTTTTATATATTTAATTGATGGATTGTTATTTTTTTAAGTCAACGGAGTTATGATTTCGGCAAAAATTTCAATATTCGTCTTTGATCTAGATGTGGTTTTTGATTTATTTTATCGAATGTCAATGTAATTGATGCCCAGCCTTTTTTGTCATTTTTTATTTTCTTTTCTTTTTTGGTTTTACATATTCACACGTGGCACACTTTTCATTGTTTCTATTTTTTATTTTTATTGTTTTTTTTTTATCGTCTCTTTTCATATGATGTGTTTTTATATGTCAATACATTAAGTAATATACAAATATTTTTGTAATGTTTTTGATTATAGATTTATTTGATGTCGTGTGTTTTTTATAATTATATGATTACCATACATTCTATATATACCTACATATTTATTTGTTTTTTTTTTTTTTATGTTAAACATAAATAATCCAATATTCAGTTTTCCAATTTATAGATAACATTTCATGGTGAGCTATGTTTTCACCGCATTTGTTATCAATACTTTATTAATAATGACAATATCACTTTTCAAAACGATTATAGCATACAAAATATGGGATATGTGTGTAAACCTATGTACATATATAGGATGGCGGCGGAGTAATTACGTCATTTCAATTATCAATTTATTGTTATTCTAATCATTTGCCAGACTTTGTATAACGAATTAAATTAATGTGGTTGTGTGTGTGTGTATGTGTGTGTGTGTATAGTTAATTATTTATGTTATATGTAGGTATACGTAATCGCAACAAAAGCTGCCTAACCTAAGAATAGGAATCGAAGTCATTATTTTATATAATGTATATGGTGGCGTACAAAGCATGAGGCAAGCGAGGCAAATGCCTCAGGCGGCAAATTGCGAGCGAATCGAGCAAAAAAATGCGTGCGAAGCAAGCGAAATATTTCGTTGAAACGGGCTGCAAATAGCTGACACAAAAGCAAGAACAGCATAAAGCATCATTTACAACAAAAAATACTCTGAATCACTGGACTCTGAGTAAATTAAATACTCGCGTCTATAAG
>JANSTT010019434.1:0-11475 GCA_026745375.1 Platyura marginata
TGTATGTGTCTGTGTTTGTGCCATTCATAATTCTTCCATTATATAAATAAAATACTGTACTAACTATATGGCAAGAAAAGTGTGTTCTCAATCTTGTTACATTTCTCAAAAATTTTCCGAAAATTAATTTCTTCGTTTACAAAAATAAATTTGTCAGAAAACTTTCTAAAGTTTTAGTTGGATTCTCTTCTAACCAGCTGTTCATGATATATTTGCTTGATTTACGGGAAACTATAATTCCCGTACATATGTATGTATGTCTAGATGTATTATATTAATATTGAATTTTTTTTTTTTATTTTTTTTTATATATGGAGAGAGTGGGATTTTTCCGAGTGCAGTTTAAATTTATTGTAAAATTAACAAGAAAATGCTTAAATAATAAATTTAAAATTAATTGTTTATTTTTTGAGATCACCGTAAATCTGACATTGCCACCGGTTATATTTAAAAATCTGTCGCTATTTATTAAGTTGTTGTTTGTTGATTGTCTTTTTATTGAAAAATAATTATTTATCGTGCTGTTGACAGGTTTTCATATTTAATTTATTTTTATATATTTTTTTTAATTTACTGATCTGTATTTGGTTCGTTCATATATAGAAAAAAAAAAGTTTTTAAATAAACGACAAGTAACCAGGATGGAAAATGTATGTCAATGGTTACCTATCAATATCAATCCATCAAAAAATGGCGAAATTAATTCAAAAGTTAGATTATCTGGATATGTTCCTCGAGGTGGTCTTGTGATTTATGTGATTTTATTTATAGATTCAAATCGATAGGCATTATATATATTGAAACAGTGGTAGTTAATGTGGCTGGATGAGTGAATGAGCAAAAATTTCTTTGTTCATCCTGGCAAAATTATGAATTATCCTTAATGATGATCATTTGATCACAAGACTGTACAATCTTACAATAGGACGGATATTTTATGAAAAATTATGATTTCTAGGAACTCTGTAGAAATATTTATATCTGAATATAGAATTTGTCTGCTATTGCCCACATGATAATATGAATACAATTTGTAATGTCTCCATTTGCAGAAATATCCCTATAAAAAAACAAACTTGACTGCATATGCAGTCGTATTCGCGATAATGTTAATATTCCAAGGATATTTACCTAGAATAATCTTTGATTTCATTACTAAATATGTGACCGCTTTTATCCTTTAACCCATTTGCGAACGCTCACTGCAATTGCAGTGATAGTGAGAGTTTCTAGTGGGTCGTCACTGCAATTGCAGTTTATGGTAATTTTTCAATTAAAATTTTCAAACATATATGTTTTAATCCCTATTTTCGATCACTGCAATTGCAGTTGACATTTTTTTTTCTAGTTTTTTAATATTTTTTCAATTGTATAGTCATAATTTATAGGTTTCAATAGATAAAAAACAATAACTGGCTTTTTGTGTGGATTCATGAAATTCTTGCGTCCGCGAAAGGGTTAATTCAGAATAGTTTATCGCACGGAAAAGTACAAATTACAATTTATCCCAAGAATAATTTATCGCCAAAGAGTTTCACATTAAACATAAAAAGCGAGATGCGAAGAAACCGATGTGTACAAATCGTATACTTGAGATAAATTGTCTGATCGATAAATTATGCTTAGGCAAATCATTTTCCATGAAATAAATATGCTCATATCATTTGTAATCAAAAAAAATTGTTGCAATTTGTAATTTTTTCGAGTTACTTTTGATGTTCCCTTTTACAATTTATTAAAATTCTTCCCTATTTTCTCTACTTTTGTCTCCTTTGTTCTCAGTATGCTTTTTTTAAAAAAAAAAAAATTTCATATTTTAAAATACATCTTTTTCAATCATAAGTAATGGTAAACAATTTTATTGTAAAACAAAAGTCAAGAACAATAAATAGTCAGAGGAGCATTTTGTTTGCTTCCATAAAAATACATTGACATGCGACATATTTATAGTAAGTATGTGTATTGAATATATACTTATGTATGTACACATATATATTACTCAGCTTATATTTACTTCTAGATTTACATACATTTACTCAAGCACAATAACCGACAATAAGTATAATATATATTTGAAATAAAGAAAGCAAACAACATAACAATTGACAAAGAAAATTAAATTTTATTATGGATTTTTCTTTCTTTTATAATATGAATGGACTCCGAAGTTCAACTGGTGATACGAGCTTGTACAAAGAATATAAAAAACAAAAAACAAAAAAACAAAAAAATTAAACTGTCGTATTCGTGATCTCTTGAGTTTGTCATCAATCAAATAGAGAAATGTTTTCTTCACATACTATTGTTAAGTGTGTAGCGTTAAAAGGGAGTTTAAAGTTAAAAGTTAAAAGTTTACATAATATATGTGGTAAACGTACATTAGAGAGGTAATACGTACGAGTATATCAGAAAACACTGGGGAATCATAAATTTGTATTTGACTTCGGTTGCATGTTTTTTTTTTTTTTACCGTCTCTATAAGGTACCCATGTGTACGTGCCCGGAGCTTTTTACAACTTTTTCTTTAATAATGCATAAAGTTAGTAAATAGTTTTTAATGAGCTTTAAAATAGTACAATTAAAATTTTAAAGTTAAGTACATCTCAACACACAGGCAGGCAGAGTTTAGTTTTTAAATAAATCTAACATTTAGGTTAATTAAATTTCTTGTAATATTTTTCAATTCAAAAAGTTTTATTACTTATAAAATGTTGTTCCCCTGGTAGGCTTTCCTTTTTCATTTTTTTTTTCGAAAATCTATCAATGTAAAATTTACCATCCATACTTATTTTATTATACTGTCTTAAAGTGGATGTGATGCTCTGTTGGCGTAAATATCTTGTGTGAAGAGAGCCATTTAAAAAGCACTTATTCTTAACGAAATCTTTATTTTGATACAACAAAAAAACTGTAGAAAATATTCCAAAAGTTTGTAAATAGGGTAGTGGCACCAGTGCTCGGGCCACTTAAGTACACAATCAAGTTTAGGTCAAGATTAGTCTATGTGGTGACATGAGAATTATCAAGAGCATGACTGCAATAATACCAAATTTCAACCCTACAAAAAATCTATTGCTTTTTTTTTGTTATTCATGGCGTTAAACTGATCTTAGAAAAAATCGCCAGGTTTGTATGGAAACCTCGATACAAACCCACATTTTACGCTTACCCATTTTGAAGTAATTTTCTTTCATCTATGAAAGTTAAGAAGGCAGTAAGTCTATAAAAACACAATGGCCAATTAACTGGATTTACGCTAGAATATGGTGAAAACTACAGACTGCTAGATTTCATACAAAAAAAAAATTTTTACCGAGTCGATCGGCCACCCCAAAATAAAGAAATGTTTTTATCTCAGCATGAATGCTAAAAATTAGGTGGCAAAGTGTCAACTTTAAATTTAAAAAAAAAAACTCATCATTTTTTCACGCGATTATCGGTTTCATCAAATCGTCGAGTAAAATCGCGTAAAAAAAATGACAATTTACGTAATTATATATAGTTACATACATCGGTTCTATGTAAGTCGTGTAAAAGCAAATATTCGCGTAAAAAACAACACCAATCTTATGTATGTTAGACACATTGGTTCCGATAAAAATAATAAAAACCTGAATCCTGAATTTATCTAACTAATAATCGCGTTAAAGTAAACAAATCTCGCAACAAAAAAAAAAGGATTCGTGCAGCACCAATACATCGCGTTAAAGTGAAATCGCGTAAAAAGGGGTCGCGTTATTATTATCAATTACAATTATCTCACATGTATTGCAATTTATATTGATTTTTCGATTATAGTGGCCTACTACTAGAGGGAAGGTGATCGACCTTAGGTACATTTACCCTATATATGAAATCAATTCAACCATTTAAGAAGGTGTAGATTATATATTATATATTAATGTATGGCTATGAATCAACTGTTCTCAAATCTTAAAGCATGCGAATTATTATTAAAAAAAAATCTTTTTCTATAATCACTCCCGACCCCATGGGTGACATCATCAATCATTTTGTAGTGGTATGACATCCCCGGATCTGGTGTCATAATGCCATTAAATGAATTAATTACATAATTGACAAATTATTCTTCATTTTTTTTCTTCTTCCTTTTTTTTTCAAGGAACAGCTAACATGATACACATTTTAGTTGTAACACAACCAATATATGTATATCTATGGCTTATATACAATACCCTCTAACTCATTTTTATGTACTTTTCAGGTGACAGTAAAAACTAAAGTTGTTTCGTATAGTGCAGAGGTGGCCAGACTTTTCTTAATGTAGATCGATCTAACCTGAAAATACGATGCAAGATCGACTAAATGTATGCAAATTTTTTTTTCGCAATATGAGAAAATATCGATTCACATAGATCGGTGGAGCGAAAATACACGTTCAATTGCAAAACAATAGCTTTTAAACAGGGATATTTTTCTTCATGGAGCAAAGACCAATAAATATTTTCAGAAGCTCTTGCTTTGATGAATTAATATAAAAAAAGTAGCTATTTTTGAAGATATTTCTTTAACATCCTTATTTTCGAAAGGGAATGACATAAACAACAGAATTGGATCTAGCATTTTGATATCTAGAAAACGATGTTCAAACTCATTGATATTTTTTGTTCAATTTCTGCAATATAGTCATCAAATAATATTATATTAACATTCCAGCTTTTCCTTAATTCCTTTCGTTTTGATGAAAATCCAATTTTGTTCGCTGAAAAATATTAGCAAAAACTGATTTTTTTTATTTATAGACAGCGATCGATCAAAAAGTATCAAAAAATCGACCGGTCGATCGCGTTCGACTGTTTGGGCAACCCTGGTATAGGGTATTGAGTTAGCGGATGGTCAAAGATTGCAAAAAAAAAAAAATGGAATTTTTAAAACAAATTTTTTGTGATAATTTAACCATAGGTGCAGGGTTGCATAAACATCAATTTTATGCAAAAAAAAAAAAAAATCGGTAAAAATGAGTTGGCGGGTATTGTATATAAGCCACCGATATATTATTAGTATATATTACCTAAGTATTTAATGATACCGCACAAAAATATTTGATTAATATTAATGTTGAAAGAATACAACATTACCTCTGTATTTTTATTTTCATTTTTTTTCCCTACTATTATTTATATAGTGTATCTACAATATATTTACATAATTATAATTAAAAATCAGAAATCGGAAAAAAAAACATTTTTTTTTTGTTACATGCACACAACAAATTACATGGAAAACTTTTTTTTTCTGCTGCCGACTGCGCCACATCATATTATTATACAGTATTTAGCGGCACACTATATAAACATGGTAAACTCTATGCTACCTCTCTGTGTATAAAAATTGTTTTTCACGAAGGAAAGGAAAGGGAAAAAAAAAACATTTTTCAAGATTTTTACCTTAATTTATTCTATTATTATCTAAAAAATAAAAAACAAAAAACAAAAAAAAAATGTAAAAGAAATTTTTCAGTAAATTATTTTCCGTCTGATGTTGAACACGTTGTACCACCATACCGTCGTACAAAAATAAACAAAAGCCAAACTGCATTATAATAAGTTATAATAGGTGGGAAATTTTTTTTTTTTTTTTTTAGAATGGGACGTCGCCGTCGCGGCGTTCTTTTTTTTCCCCTTTAACACTTTACAGTCAAAAACACATGGCATTTGCTTGCGCTATAATTAGTTGCTATTTAATTAATGAAATTCATATTCAGAACGGGAAAATTTATTGCTCCTTTTGAGAATATACATGGAAAATTCTACTTCCGTTGTTATCATTTTATATATAAATCAATGTTTTATATTTAGATTTGTTGTTGTTGTTGTTGTTATTTTTTGATATTCAGTAGGTATGAACAAAGGACTTTTTGTGCTTATAATTTATTTACCAAAAACACACCATATTTTTGGGGGATATTTTAAGTTTTCAAATTTAGTAATCATCAGTCAAGGTAGGGGTGGGCGGTGGTTGGTTGCTATAAATATTTATTTGTATTGTGGTCGAAATATGATGGCTGGAAAAGTTGAAAAATGTTGGTTGCATGGCCATTTGTATTTTACGTTCTTGGTCAAACAAACCCTAAGTGGAAAATTACATTTTTACCTTTTTTTATTTTTTACAATTTTCCCGGTCCGGTAAAATTCCTTAAATTGGATAAAAATTCATTTCAAATTAAAAGAAATTTAACAAGAATTTTTCAAATTAAAATGAAATTTTTCCAACAAACAAAATGGCGAAATAATACTTTTCCAAATGAAAAACAGTGGTTGAATTTAGAAACGAGCGCACATCATAAATGAGTAAAATGAACCACACACAAAAAAGTCACTTTAAGAGTTAATTAGTTTTCAATAAATGTTATTGAAAACTTTCTTAAGTCAAGAAATTCTCTTAATTACTAGAGGGCCTACCCTCCCCCAACCGCTCCTAATTAAAGGAATTTTACTGTATTCATTTGGAAAAAATTGAAATTTGATCTAACAGGGGAAGTTCTGTTGTGAACACATAGTGACCATTAGCTAGATAAATACTTAGAAACTACTTTTTACTTAAGTAAAATTTATTTATTATGAATTTGATTAGGCACAAATTGTAAAAAAAGTATTTGAGTAGATAATTTTAAGTAATATCTTGAAGCTATTTAGGTTTATTTTAATTTTAAGTAAAAAACAGACTTTGAGACATTCAAACTGAAAGTACTTAAAAGTAAAATTAATTTAAAAAGTGTTTGTCAAAAAAAAAAACAAAAAAAATATTTGAAACAGTAGGTACTTAGTTCAACAAGTTAGGACTTGAGAAAAGTTCTTAAAGAAGATTTGATAAAAGATTTTGAAAATATACCTTCTTGAAATGATTATCTAAAAAGTACTTAAAACAATATTACTGAAATATCAATTCGTACTTAAATTATATGTAATGCCTATTTAAGTATATTTTAACTTAAGTATACTCAACTCTTAAATTAAATTAGACATTTCATCAACAGAAGTTTAAATAATCTGTAATCTAATCGATTAGTTGACGTTTCTTAAATTATTCAAGTGACTGATAAAAAAAAGACTAGCGAGATATCATGTGAAAGACTGAGAATACCGAGACGGTAATCACTTAAGTAATTCTTGCACACAAGTCCTTGTAATTCTGAGTAATTTCGATGTAATTCTGAGTAATTCCGCTGTAATTCCGAGTAATTGCGGTGTAAATCCGAGTAATTCCGTGTGATTCCGTATAATTCTTGTGATTCCAAGTAATTCCGGTGTGCTTCCGAGTAATTTCGGTGTAATTCTGATAATGCCGAGTATTTCCGGTGTAATTCCGAGTAATTGCGGTGTAAATCCGAGTAATTCCGTGTGATTTTCTAATAATTCTTGTGATTCCAAGTAATTTTGGTGTAATTCCGAGTAATTTCGGTGCAATTCCGAGTAATTCCGTGCAATTTCTTTAGCCAAGTATTTCGTTGGGACAACTTTTCAACTAGTGATTGCCCCCTCAGGGAATACGAGGGGTAACCGCTGAAGTAATTCTTGGGACAAGTTCGTGTAATTCCGAGTAATTTCGGTGTAACTCTGTTGTTATTTTGAGTAAGTCCTTGAGACAACTTTTCAGCCACTGATTACCCCTTTAGGGAATACTTAATTGATAAATGATTATGAATGACTACGAAATTATTTACTGATGACTTCATGAAAATGACTTTATCGATTACCACTTGCTGATACTAACTAGTAAAGAATAATTTCTATGCAGAGCAAGAATGACTCATCTCATTTTATAAGATATCAATGGTCAAACTTCAATATGCTGAACAAGCTGAACAATTCAATACAAATCCTTTAAGGGGAATCTTTATAAAATAGATTACTTAAAACAAGACTTTCTAAGTGTTCTTGTCATATCAGAACGTGACCCTTTATCCTATTATTTTCAAAATATCTTGAAACTCTCTATCGAAACTTGCTCCTTCATTTTAACAATACAACTTTACTGCAAAAAAAAATTCCTTAGTACATTAAATCCATAGATTACATCTCTCCAGCCTATTGAATGATAGATAGTCCTTTAAAGAGGCTTATCCCAAACCGACCAAAGAATAAATAAAATATATCTACGTGTGTTTATCTTCCACATTTACGTTCAACTCAGTTATAGGAGTCATAGCCATAATAATGTATTGATATTTGATAGACAAATTTGTTACAATTTGTATAAACTTTTTTTTTTTTTTTTTTTTTTTTTTTTTTTTTTTTTTTCAAACAAACGAGCTACAATACCTTTCGTGTCTATATCCACCCCACTACCATAGATACATATATGTATGCTTAGGATCGTACATATTTTACGTTCTACATAAAAAAAAAGAAAAAAAAAAAAAAAAAAAAAAAAAAAAAGTTTCCCCCTAAAAGGCCAGAAGCACCGCATGAGTATGCATTATATTTCTGTAAAATATTTCAAGTCCTTGCTTCAACTTTATTACACAGTGACTAGTCATACAAATTCCATATATTACAGAGAAAATTGATTTTTTTATTACATGGGCAAGAAATATATATTGAACTTGGTTTATAAGGGGTAGGTCTTTACGATTTTTATGATCATAATTTTTTTTTTTTTTTTTTTTCTAGCGTAGCGAAAATTTACGACTATATCTTCTATGTATATGGTTTTGTTTTCTAAGCCCTATATAATAACACTTTGTTGACGATGTAATTTATGCAAGGTTCTTTGGTTGTATTATTATTGTAGATAGACTCAATTGGTAAGAAAGGGCCGATTAGTTATTTATGTAATTCACAGCAATTTGTTTATGATATATATATATATATATATATATATATATATTGAAGTATTTAAGTAAGTAGTGTATACGGTGGCGTACAAAGCTTTTGTGGCGCTCAAGGCAAATTCCTAAAGTGCCGCCTTAAAATACTCCAAATACTTGAATGCCGCCCTAAGTGGCTCTTTGAACAGATTCTTGAAGCCAAATCCGAGTGGATCAATCGAATCAAGTAAATCGGAATTAAGTGCTACTGAAAGTGAAAATAAAAATCAAATCAAAACACAAAGTGACGATGAGGTGAATAACCAAAGTGAAAAGAAAATCGAATATGATCCACATACGTGGCCAGATGTTTTAGCTGATTCTTTCCGAGAACCGATTGTAAAATCAGGAACGGCGTTGATCCTAAAATATCATAGAAATTATCCACAGCACAATGGTCGAAGTTTCAATAAGAAAATTTTTCATTCCACATATGCCAATGGAACACCTTATAGACGCGAGTATTTAATTTACTCAGAGTCCAGTGATTCAGAGTATTTTTTCTTGTAAATGATGCTTTATGCTCTTCTTGCTTTTGTGTTAGCTATTTGCCGCCCGCTTCAACGAAATTTTTCGCTTGCTTTGCACGCATTTTTTTGCTCGATTCGCTCGAAATTTGCCGCCCTTACCAAAGTGCCGCCTGAGTCATTTGCCTCGCTTGCCTCATGCTTTGTACGCCACCGAGTGCATAATTACTTATTTATATGTAGTAAGTACTTAATATTGTTACGTTTAATGACTCCCAATAGTTCATCTTTACATTTCAGGGAATTTTATTTTATTCTTATTTAATGTAATAAATACAAGATGGCGATACAAAAATAAAATGGTGCAATGTCACAAATATTTATTTTTTTCAAAATGGTGCCATTATTCAAATTTGTCTTCAAAACAAAAATTATTTTTATATGTTCCCCATATTACGAGCAATTAGCCAATAATTTTAATTTTTGTGTACTTAATTCTTTAAATTTTCAAAAATAAAAATTAATTGCATTAAGTATCGGGAAGATTTTTTTTTAAGCAATAAAGGCATTTATCTAGTAAATATGTTTCAGATCAAGATTGACCATCAGAATGAGTATTCAATGGCAACCAAAAATACATTTTTTTGTTTTTGAACTTTTCTATCTACCTGCCTGCTTTTGGAGAAATTTTTAATACTTTGATTTATGGTTAGAAAAGACCAAAAAAAAATATGTTGAAAAATTAAAATCAAAATCGAATTGGAAAAATCCAGTGTTCTCCCTGCCTAATGCTTTCATAGGACATTTATTTAAAAAAAACCATCTCCGATTTTTTTTTGCCCACTTACTTATATTAATTCAATTTTTTTTCCTAGAATTATTTTTTTTTCAAAATTGTTTTACTGCGAATTTTTAAATTTAAAAAAACCCATCATAAAATATTAAGTAATGTAAAAAGTAAAAAATAAAACGGAAATGACGAAAAGATCGAAATCAACAGTTTTGTTGGGCAGTATGTGTGCCTTGGGCAATTTATACCCAGTTCAAATTCAATCATGTACCAACACTTATTTTAAATTCATCTTAAGTAAAAAAACAAATCTTAGTTTTTTTACTTAAGATGAATTTACAAATTGCACAAATTGTCTGTCTGTGTGTAACCATAAAATAAGAAATCCAATGAACAAAACATTACATAAGTTCACCACACCACCCCACCAATTATTTCTAGTTTTTTATTGACATACAATCACATACATTTGTATCAAATTGCCAGCAACTTGGCAGAGTGCAATATAAATTTTTTTTTTTTTTTTTTGTCTAGGATGAATTTTCTTTATAGCCTCTCTATTTCAGAAAAGACGAAAAGAAAATAAGATTTTCTATTTCAACTTATTTGACATCTAAATCCCCCAAGAAAAGGAAATTGCTTGTATCTTACACGTACGTGATTTCATATAATATAGAATCACTGAGGCTTATAGACACAGAACATAGATACAAAATGGTTAAATTATTGCCGTTTTATGTATAAACAAAACCTACTTATTTACGTAAGTATTATAAATTGATTTATTATGTAAACTTACTTACTGATATATTATTATAGGCATATCGAATATATTACTACGAGTTATAATTCATTTCGAAATTTTACTAGCAGTTTATATTGTCAATAATAATGTTTATCGCTCTATTGATTTCTTTTCTTTTCTTCTTTTTTTTATGGTGTAATTTTTTCTCCATTCAAGGCAATACAAAATATCTAATCTGCAATATATATCGATATAATAAAACTGTGTGCCCTTCGGCGAATCCCAGAAAATGCTTTCTTATTCAACATTAAAAATCTTTATACTGAATCTAAAAACTAAAAAAAAAAAATGTTTTTAATATAAATTTTATATTAATTTGGCCAACTAATTAAATAAAGAAAAAGGATTGTTTGGAAAAGTTTTCTATGCTAGTTGGATAAATTTGCTCCATTTTCAAAATGTCAATTAATATTTTACTCAAAACCATTTATGTACGTACATGTAAAATTTCGACCCAGTACTTATCATTTAATCGTTGACAAATTTGATATACATTTTGAGTTGATAACATTGAACATTGAACATTGAACATTGAACATTGAACATTGAACATTGAACATTGAACATTGAACATTGAACATTG
>JANSTT010019435.1:0-11475 GCA_026745375.1 Platyura marginata
ATATATATTTGACGAACTTTGTGAATGGTTTATAGACAGTTTTCGTAACAGAACAAAATTTCTCAATATTTATTTTGAATAGTCATGAACGTACAATTTGAACGCCCTGGAATGGTCCCAATCAATATTATAGCGATCTACATATTTTTAGACAAAACAACTATTGGGTAAATATAGACCTAACAAAAATCCCCAAAAACATAGCCAATAAAATTACGTTTGCGCATCACAGGGCTTTCAGGATTTGTAACACCTAAGGGAACAAAGAGAAAAGCTCATTTATATCGTTTCGTCTATAAAAAAGATTACAAAGCTTATATATGGGAAACATTAGTTCGTATTCATCCTATAGAACTTACGACGAGAAAAATGGAATATATACGTTTAGTCATGTTACCCCATAGCTATACATATATGTAATATGTATACGATGTATGTATGTATATATATGTTTTATATATGTATGTATATATATTTAGATATATGTATAGTAAAGCTCAACCTAATAAGTTGTGGAGAGAAACCTTTTTAATTATTTATACAAAAACTCGATTTCGTTGTCCTGTTTCTGATGCCCTGAGGTTAATAATGGGAGGTGGGGGTTAGAAACTCGAAAAACCCATTTACGTTTTATTTTTTCTTATAATTAAAAATACCAATAGATATATAATAAATGGTCTCTTTGAACTTCACATATGCGCTTCCAAAATATCTACATTTATGAGTATACATATATAGACATATATACTTATATAGGCCAATCTTTATACGGGGTTTTTGGGCTTTCAAAAATACGCTCTGGTATCTGGCAAAAGGTTAATTAACTTGAAAATAAAGTCAAATTAATGAGTTAATAATTTGAACCTCTGATGAAAGGTAAATAGAGCGCAAATTAGGAATTTTAAAACCAGATGGTTTTCTCATTAGCGTATATACTGTGGGGTGTGCTACTACATGCTGAGCTAAAGTGTAAGGAAAATGCTGGCAGGCATAGCGGTCGCCACAAAAAGCAAAAAAGCAAAAAAAAAAAACCAACCAGCAAAAACAAAAAAGCTCTATACAAAACGAGAAGAGAATTGCATTTGTTCAAGTGCTGTGTGGTTCATTATGGGGGTGTGCGCTCATTGCTCGTCATTATTCTTTCATAAAACAAGAACCAAGATAAATTACGAATGTAATAGGATAATTGTTTGATAAATGATAAAGCTTTTTTTGCTTTTACGAAAAATGTGCTAAGTGCGTAATGAGTGTACATTACGTGGTTGATAATGGGGCTCCCTTTAGTTGTTGGAGTTTTTAATTTAGACTTTTAGTCTAATTGAAAAATTTCGTGAAAACATTTGAATTAACATATTTTAGTAGATTTGTATCATCCGTTATTGTTACGTTGAAATATATGTAAGGAAGGACAGTACGTAGGTATAATGTATATACATATGTCAGTGACAGACTGGTAAAAATATTATTTCTATAATCTACATACATACATATGTAGATACAAAACATACGTACATATAAAGTATTAAAGTACTTACCTACATTCCCATACATAATGTTTGAAGTAATTTTGATTAATTAAAAATGTCACCCAAAAATGTTGTACCTACATACATAATGTAGGTAGGTCTCTATAAAAGATTTTAATTACATTTGAACACAACTTTATAAAACAGCAATATGTTCAAAATAAAAATTATAATTTTTATTAGTTAGAGATGATTATCAATTATTTTTAATATTAATCACTTTTGCTATAATGCCCGCACTCGACTGTATAATTTTTGGTGTATAACAACCATCGTTAAAAACGAAATACCAAAAACGGTGCATTTATCTCATTCCTTTACATTTAATTATTTTTTTTTTATAGTTTGCTTCTTTACACAATTGACGTCTCTGTCGTTAACAACAGCACAACCACACATTAAAAATGAGAGAATGTCAATATTTAATGGTGGCTTTTAAAATAACAGTTTCATACATAAAATAAATGTTCCAAGTAGGTACATAGTACATATAGAGAATCAGAATTGTACGTACAATGTACAGTAGGATGCATTTTCAATTTTTTTTTTAGAATTTGAAATGTGGCGGGGATGAAAATCTTGGGTATGGGTATAAAAAAAACTTAAAATAAATAAAAGTATTTTTTTCTATTCTGATAATTATCATTGAAAACTTTTGAATTTTTATATTAAAAGACAGAAATTATTTACTTTTGTTTATTTCCAAAAATATTCCCTCTAATACCTAAAGTTTGAATATAAGAAAATGATATACTATTTTAAAGAAAACTTTATCAGCTATAATTTTGTTTTTAATGATGTTTTTTTAAATGTAATCGTTCAAAAGTTATAGGCCGAAATATGGAAAAGTGCATATTTTTGACATTTGACCCGAATTCGCAACCTCTAAACGATTTTTTTTTTGGTTCAAATTTCACCCAAATTATTTTTATACCAATACCCAAGTTTTCCACACCCGCCACATTTCAATTGCTCAAAAAAAAAACGTCCATACATTGAAAATGCACCCTAATGTACAGTCATGTTGGGTAAAATGGAGAAAAGGCATATTTTGTATGAAAAATTCGAAATTTAGTAATTTCTCCTACTTGTTGGGTTTGATATATGAGAAATCTATGAATGCAGATATATATTTGTGTTTGTTTTCTAAATTATTAGTGGCTGATTATCTAAAAAATAGAGAATAATAATTAAAATTTATTGATCAGTTTTTATTCACTTTCTCTAGTTTTTTATTCAAAAGTTCTACTTTAAAGTAGAACAAAAAAAAATTGTATATGCATATATCCGTATGAGTACTTGTTTATATCTACGACTTTGTCCATGTCTATTTAGTCTGTACAATAAATAAAAAAATATATTGATTAAATTGAATACAAATGATTAAAAACCCTAGAATTGACATTAAATTTATTGCAGCGCCATAATGGTAGGTAGTGGAACATTTTGGTCTTCAATTTTTTATATTTATTTTTTTCGTAATCTAAATATTTCTTGAATAAATGATTGAAAACCCTAAAAATGATATAAAATTGATTACAGCGCCATAACGATAACTTGTGGAACTTTTTGGTCTCTATAATTGTTGTAATTTTTTCTACATTTCGACTACCTTTCGAGTAAATGATAAAATTAGGTTCAAAAAGAATGGAAATCTTACTCTAGGACTACAAGATAAACTTCAGCCAGAATCTTGATCCTACGATAAGTTTTAAAGGGCATTATAATCTCCATACTAAAGTTGACATCATACGGGTATAAATACTTGTGAATATAGTAAAGGACGCGCTCGCAGTACCGTCTAAATTTAAAATATCTTAAAAATATTTTAAAATTTTGTAGTCAGCAGTGAAATACATATAATTATGCCTGAATGTAACAAAAACTGAAGACTTCAAAAACAAAATCATACCTATTTAAAATGATAAAATTACAAAACTTAAGAAATATAATTTGAGTTTTCAGTAAAATGCAGTACAAAAGTATTTACATAGTCAATAAAAACAGAAAATAGATTTATGATCGTGTGCGGTGCACACCTTGCACACATGGCAGAACCGGCCCTGCTTAGAAGTATTACATTTAAAAACCGGTTTAGCCATAAAAATCAAGATTGATAACAGAGAATCCATGCATGCTTGCTTTAATATTTAATAGAAACTTGTAAAGAAACTAATTTTATTGTTTTGAGTAGTGTTGCCAACGCTTATTAATTATTGATAGATATTTTTCTAAACTATTTACAAAATTAATAATTTGGCCATAATAAGCAGGGTGTTCTCCTAACATCCGGTGTGCACGCCAATGCTACACACATACATATGTTTGTTATAAAATGTTTGAATACAAATTTAACTACTAATTCAATATTTTTAATTGGGTGTTTTGCTCCAGTTAATTTTTGAACCTAAGACCTTCCATCCGAAAGGGCAACCACTCTACCCATTAATCGGTTGATATACACTAATCCTATACAAAAACACTTTCAATTACTTACCAAAATACCTAATGTTTACCAAGACTTTAAATTATGGATACAATCACCGACAAACATGGTATGATACCCCATATACCCAATTAATGTTTGCTATATTGACTTTGTCACACAAAAGTTTCCTATAATTTTCTCTTTTACATTAAACAAACTTTATAAACAACTTATTTATCCGCACACTCCTTTTTATGTGTCTATAGGTAATCTAAAAAAGAAAGAAAAAAAAAAGAAAAAAGAAAAGAACATTCCAAACCATTGACTTTTCTTTACAGCCCGAAAACCTATTATACCCAAAATACTCATTTTCATAAGGAGGAGAATAATGTTTACAATTATGTATTTTCTTTTATATCGCCCTTTTTTTTTTTTTTTTTTTTTTTTTCTTCTTTTTTGCCTCATACATTTTAATGTGAAAAGGTAATCATCGAGTATATAGGCTCGTATTACATAATAATAATATGAAAGTTGGCCAATGATGGGAAATTTGTAAGACATGCATTTTTCTTAAATTAATAAGGGAAACGTGAAAATGATACGAATAACCGAAAAAGAGGTAAACGAAATGTTATGAAAACTTTTTTGTTTTTTTTTTTTTTTTTTTTGGTTGAAAAAATAAATTGACATTTATAGTTTACACGTGTCGAATGTAAATTAATAATTTTTCATGAATCATAATATGAAGAAATATTTATTTTCGATAGGCATACACCAATAATGGCACGTGGTATACTACATAGGTAGGCTGTACAGCAGCTTTGGTTGAGAGCGAGGAAAAAATTATCAAAAAAAGGAGGAATTATTCAATTTTTAAACGTTATTCTTAACAAAATTATGCAAAATAAACTTTTTTGTTTAATCTATATAAAAAACAATCGCGTTTGCCGTACATGTGACTGACTTATCGTACAACAGTGCTGTCAGGTCGGAATATGAAGTCAGTAGAACCAACTTAAAAAACGCAGAATAAGACCTTTAAACATTTTTGCGCACAAATTTATTATTTATTTCCAAAGGAGGGAAGGAGGAATGAAATAAAAAAGGAGGAATATTCCTCCTCATTCCTCCCCGGATGTACAGCCTATACATAGGTTAAAAATAATTAATTTTTTTTTTGTTTTTTGTTTTTTGTTTTTAGACATTATTATGTGCCAATCTAACAAACACATCGTATTTTGTTGACATTTTACCTAAATCAAATGACAAAACTTTTGAAAATATAGAACTACAATTTATTATGACAAACACATACATTTTAGTAACACAAAGGCAATTCATTTATCACAAAACATAATTCTAATCTAGACAATGATTTATTTGTATATCAATTTAATAAAATGTATTTTGGCAACTATACATAATTTTAGCATAATTCAACTACTTAATTCCGTTTATATCAATATAGCTAAAAGAATGTTAAAATATACATAATGTAGGTACTATGTAGAGGTATTTCCAACTGTTATGTTTTCCAAAAATGATAAATTCAAAATATTATCCATGTACAGGGTTGGTAAAATAACAAATAATCCAACCAAAATTTATCTTACATTTTTTACATATATTTGTATTTTTTACCTGTACCTGTATTTGTTAAAAATTATCGTTTTCCTATATAATACATATTTATTTGGACTTTAAAATTGTTCGGAATTGCTATCGTGGAGATCGATTAAATTTGTTACAATTGTAACATTTGTTACTATACAATAAATTTTTGTAGTATATGTAACAAATGAAACAAATTCGAAAAAAAAATTATACTTTAACAACCCTATGGACTTATGTATGTTGGGCGCCAGTATTTACATATATGTACATTGTATGTAGGTATGTATAATATTTTTATCATCATCATATATTATTTAAAGAAATTTTAGCAATAATAGATATACTTTTCTTGAAATGTACGTAGGTACTGATGTTTAGAATATCTAAACTTAACCTTTATAGAAAATTTTCGTTCAATTTCCGTTTAGTGGCATATGCTCTTACCAGTGATTTTTATATTTTTCTAAAAAAGTTGTTCGCTGAATGTTAAAAGCAAAGAATGTTGTGTTCCACCCTTCAAGTATTATTTGGTAAAGCTATATTCAAATTGCCATGGAAGTCTTAACCATGTCAGTAATAGATTAAATTGCTACGCGATATATAGAGTTTTTTTTTTATATTCAAATTGAAGAAAATTGGAATTCTTTTTCGAGTTTAATACTGAATATTTTGAATTGACAAAGATTTTGGGAAATGTAAAAATAGAACATTTTGTGAAAAGAGTTTTTATTGTTGGCTGTAGCAATTTTATGGTATTTTCTTTATAGACAGCAAAACTTACGTATATTTATAATAAAAATATTTATTCAAAAATGATATGTTGTAGGGCTGGTCCAATATTTTCTTTAAGATAAAAAAAAATACTGTAAACGTTTAGGGTGTACTATAACAAATATGGTTTTTTGAAAGAAAGTAAAATATATAAAAGTTAAATATATAGCTACGTACATATGTATGTATATTTTGGCCCCCTAGAATAAATGTATTGTACATAATTTCCATTTTCACTTCTACATTTAAAATTTCATTGACTTATCTCAACGAGATTTCTTCAGTTCTTGAGCGAAGGAGCGATCATGGCGCTCAAAACTTTTCTTCCAACGTTTATATAAAATAACATAAAATTTGTGGGATATCTCCCAAAAAAAAAAAATTGTTTGCCAACCATAACTTTCTGTCCCTCTACAATTCTTATGTAAGATGGAAGGAAAAATCAGATTACATAGAAAAACAATATGATACTCATAGATCTTCAAATTAATTTCTTGAGTAAAGATATACTAAGTCAGCTCTGCAACTTCAATTAAATATGTGAAGTTTTGTGTAGAAAAGTTTGATTTTTGTCATTTTTTAATAGCCAGAAGGATACTAATAAGGATCTTAACGGAATTTTAGTTATGCGTATTGCAGATCTTCAAAGGATTACTATGATTGAATATTTTATTCTTATCCTATCAAGGTGTGTCTTTGAGACACATTTCATTTTAACAACTCTCCTACTTATTTAATACGTAAATTACTGATGGGGGGCTTTATGAATTTTATCATTTGACATTTTGACATACAAAAAAAAAATAAAAATAACATTTTTAACTTTTTATCGACATTTAAATTTAATAAAAATAAAAATTACTGACACAACCTACCAAGGTAAAAATAACCTGGTTGGATTAGGGTTAAGATATAAAAGAGAATTTGTTGAGGTAGTTGAGTTGTGTTTTGAGGAATATGAGAAGAAGCCAAATGATTATTATAGATAACAGATAATTCATAGAAATCCCAAGAAGCCTTCTAAAATGGAAATTGTTATGTGGTTATTCCCTTATCGAGAATGTCACGCCTTTGTCCCTACTATATTCTTATTATTACGTTTTATATTTTGGTTCCCAGTTTTCCGTAAAATTATTTCCATTGGATAAAAACAAAACACTTCTCTATGCGACGCCCTCTACATTACGGTACACAAACTACATAGCTTATAGATGGCAATAAATTTAAATGATTTAATAGGACACAGATTCTCGTACGTAATCATTCTCTAATTATTGATGACGCACACTCAACTCACACAATAAATAATTTATCCATAATACAAGTATACACATTTATTAGAATTTTGTTTTAGTACTATTTATTTGGTACAGACATCCTAAAACAGAGCTAAATTATGCAATCAGTCATTATTCATAATATATTATGACAGGCATTAAGGACTATGTACGTTATACATACAATATCGCATTTTACGTATGCGACACAGTTTTAACATATTTGTCATATCCATTTAACATAACATAAATATATTGGGAAATTATTTATCTGCACGATGGTAATCATCTATAATTAATTGTAATGAAATTAAAGGATCAATGGTACAATCATGGGTAAATAGTTCATAAATTGTACACTTCAAAAAATAAAATATGTTTAAATGATTTTGTAGAATTTTATTGAACATAATCGAAATGGAAGTATGGAATCAATGAATGTAATTTTTGGAAACATTCCAAAAATGTATACGAAAATCAGAACTGAAAATTGGATTTTTATTTTTTTGTTTTTTTATAAATATGACCAATGACCTAACTGTAATAACATAAATTTGCCAAAAACTCTAACCATGACACAGTCTCCGGAACATTCATATATATACGAGTACGAATAGTGGCCGTACAAAAATTTGTTACGTAAGCATGTGTGGGTCCATAATTTGGTGAATGATGAAGAATCTTTCTTCAAAAAATTCTGTAAAATAAATTTTTTATGCAGAATTTTTAAAAAGAACATTTTTCTTCTTATCGAGAGTAATTTTATAGGAGGAGGAGTTTATATAAAATTGATTTTTTTAAAAAGTGTTGAGAGTACTAAACAAGTTTGATTGAATTCTATCTTAAAATTTAACATTCGTGGGTGTTGACTTATTTCATATAAAAAATGTGGTTCATCTATTTTATTACAAAAAATATGCCCCAGGACTATACATCGAACGTGTATATAGTGTTAAATATCCTTCTATACCTTTATATGTATGTAGTCAAAGGTGGGTTAAAAAATATGTATATAAAAAAAAATCAGCTTGGAGCACTATATTCAATACAATACACATCAATCTATTAAATCGTCTAGTCAAGTCTTTCTCCATACATATTTCGATTCACATTTATCCTCAATTTAAATCCTGTACACAAACAAGGAAGTTTTTTTTTTCAATGTGCTTTTTTTTTGTAAAAAATTGCGGAACATATGAACGTATTGTGTGGAAGAAAAAAAGAAATCCTTTCTTCTCTAAAGGGTCAAGCCAATATATCCGTAATCTCTCAAAAATTGTGATTCAAATAATATGTTGTAGAGGGAAACGTGTCTGAAAAAGTTATCACTAAATGTTCTTTACATTTGGATGGTTTTATGGTTGCACTGGTTATTTATTTAGGCCATAGTATCGGTGGGTGTACTTTTTGTGGGTTTTTTGGGAAGAGAGGGGGGGGGGGCAACCTTTATTGTTATTGATTGAGTATACGTGAAATAAATATAGAATTTCTCAAAATATAGTGATTTGTAAATAAGTGAAGGGAAATGGGTTTTAATCTTTTTTTATTTAAATGGATTTTTTGGTACATTATTTACATAAAGGCCGATAAAAAGGCTAAACAAAGTCTCCTATCCCATATAGAGTTGATGGCAATATTAGGGGCCCATATTGTACAAATATCACTTATGTTTTCACCATAGGCATGAAATATTTGTGGTATGTTTTCCATAAATGACATTCCTTCTTCGAAAATATTTTATTCATGTATAAACGAAAAGTTTTATAACATCAACTTATTTATATATGAAGAAAGAAGTAGAAGAAAAAGAAGCGGAAAAAAAAAATTACTATAAAAATAAAAATAACGGTGAAGGTCAATTTATAAATTCCTTTTCACATATAATGGTAAAAAGGGGCAAAAATATTTTTCATAAACAAAAAAAACAAAAAAAATCCTAAAGAAGTAACCATCGCATTGTTTAAATAATGCGGTGTTTTACTAAAAAAAAAATTCAAAGTTGCTAGGGATCTCCAGAAAGGGTTGGCCGTCTAAACTAAACGATTGGAAAGAGTTTTCCAGTTTATAAAAAGAAATATTTAAGGAACTTTGATATATAAAGAATGTAATTGTGATGTATATGGTGAGTGTGTGCCTTAATCTAAGCAAATGTTTTGTTTTCTTTTTGTCTTTGAGTTGGATATTTTTGCTTTTAGCCCAAAACCAAAATCGTTGAGTTGGGTCGTACATATTATACGAAAATAAAAACTACTTCACATAATTTGTTTTGCATACTACTTATGTAGATAAATATATTAGTAAATTAAAAAAATGGTGATTCCATCGAAACGATTGCTGAAAATAATAATTTATCACAGTGTAGATATTTAAAAAAAAACACGATGGCAACACTGTGCCAATTCTAATAAAGATCATAAGATCTACATCATTAAATGAAAAAAGGGCTAAATTCAACTTCTTTTGAGATAAATATATTAGTAAATTAAAAGATAAAAGATATTTAAAAAAAACACGATGGCAACACTGTGCCAATTCTGATAAAGATCATAAGATCTACATCATTAAATGAAAAAAAGGGCTAAATTCAACTTCTTTGGAGCTCAATTATAAGTTTTGTTGTCTTATTGACTTCAATTTTACTCTCCTAATGAAATTTACCTTACACAAATTAACCCTTTTTGACTTCGTTTAGGTTTCTCCAAAAATTGTATAAATTAAAAATAGAAGAAGTCGAATTTAAAAAAAAAAAAAATGCCGAAACTTCTTTTTTGGATTTTCTTCTGTGACTTATAAAATTTATAAAAATGGTGCCTTATAGCATAAACTTCAATAATTCTTCCTGATTCAACTTGCAAAACTTGCAAAAAGAGATTTTCGGTCTGAATCATTTTTTGAAGCCCACTCGATCTCTGTTCTAGCCAAATGCATAATCTACAATATATTTACGTCTGTTTTATGTAGCAATGTTAAAGTCTAGACTCTAGACGCTAGACAAATATAATTTAAGATTTGATTTAAAAGAAGAAAAAAATGACATCCTCATGCAAAATATATTATTTACGAAAACGACATTTTCCTTGTAACTTGAAAAACTTTCTTTCTTTTTCCTTTTTATTTTATTCAAGTTTTTCTAACCACATTTATTAGTCTGATTAATACTTGTCATGTTCTGGTGAAAAGAAAAATTTCTCATATTCCATTCTGATTGATAAACAAATTACAGACGAAACTTTTATTGACGTGCAGCATTATTAATATAATTTTGCATAAGAACATTACATTAAGAACAAAAAAAAAATCTCTTAGTCTAGATCTAGAGTCTAGACAGTACCGTAAACTATTATTATGGTAAAATTGTACCTACTTAGGAGAAATATCACGTAATATTATGTATAATTATATTTAGGTGTATGTTTGCCGCCTGAATATTGTCTATAACGCCTCGAACAGTGTTAAGTAAGTAGCCGTGTGCTTTATATTTTAATAAATTCTAAATAATATTTTCAGAACATTTGCATACCATAATTCAAACAACCCGAATTTTGTCATATATATTTTATTTTCATGATAAATGGAATGTATATAGCAGAGAGTACAACATTTTAGAGGGGTGTGAGAAGATTTATGTAAAGTTCTGCACTAAGCTTCTTTTCGTTTGTTTGTTGTAGATCGCTAATAAATTAAGCTATGTCAAATATCCGCGCATAATCATTAATCTTTGGATTTGAGTTAAGGTTCTACGAGTTTATTCATATCTATCATAATAATTTATATCACTTTGGTGTTTTTTGAAAGAATAAATAATAGAAATGTAATGGGTACTTTGCTGTTTTCATGAAAATTTATATACATATATATA